>WEIS01089764.1:0-13553 GCA_013389965.1 Todus mexicanus | reverse complement strand
GGTGCTGAGGGGTGCAGAGGGTGCTGGCATCAGATGTGGGTGCTCAGGGGTGCAGGGGGTGCTGGCAGCCCGTGTGGGTGCTGAGGGGTGCAGAGGGTGCTGGCATCAGATGTGGGTGCTCAGGGGTGCAGGGGGTGCTGGCAGCCCGTGTGGGTGCTCAGGGGGTGCTGGTAGACTGGATATGTGACCGTGTGCGTGCTCAGAGACCGAGTTGGTGCAGGGGGTGGTGGCAGCACGCAGGGGTGTCCCTTGGGGTTCTGGCAGCATGCAGGGGTGCCCAGATGTCCCTGGGTTGCTGGCAGCGTGCAGCGGTGCTTTGAGGTGCCCAGAGCCTGTGTGAGTGTCAGGGTCAGCCTAGCTCCTTCATGGGCACCCAGGGTGGGTGCTGGCGGTGCCCCGCGGGGGTGCTGGCAGCTCTCAGGGTGTCTGTGGTGCTGTGCAGCGTGTGTGGGGAGCAGCCCCCCGCAGCGGGGTGTGAGGTGCTGGTGAGGGTACGGGGTGCTGCGTGGCACTGCAGAGAGGGTGAGCTGGAGGGCGCAGGGAGCTTTGTGGGGCGCTGCTGTGTGGGGGTGCGGAGGGCAGTGGGGCAGCGCAGTGCGGCTGGGCTGGGAGCTGTGGGACTGGGGGGTTGTGTCCAGCAGCCTCCCTGCGGGGAGAAACCGGGCTGGGGGAACCAGGGCATGCGGTGAAGTGCTGGGAGGGTGACTGGGACTGACACAGGAACACTGGGTGACGCTGGGGCGAGAAGAGCGGTGCTGTGGGGACGCAGCTGCTGTGGCTGCCACGTCTGGGAGGTACCGTGTGTGGGGAAGGGGCTCGGCCGCAGCCGTCCTGCGGGCAGGGGAGTGGGGCAAGGCAGGAGGGGGATCTGGCAGCACCGACCCTCCCTTGTGTCACGCTGAGGTGGGTTACAAGCAGCGCTTTGGAAATAAAGAGTTCATGCACGTGATGGGCAGCAGCAGCAGCAGCAGGAGGGAGTTTTGCTGTGCCCATCACTTTTCCAGAAGATTTTGTGTTGCCTTTTCTGCCCCTGCTCAGCTGGGGGGAACTGTCAGGGCCAGCAGCAAGTTGTGGTTTGCTTTTGACTTGTGACATGGGGTTGTCACTCTAAGGGACAAATTGCTGTCCATCCCCCCCTCAGCTTTCCTAGGCTTTGCTCACCGTGATGAAAAGTGCTTGTGCATGTAGGAGGGAAAAAAACCACACATAAAAGTGGCTGAGGAGCCAGGTTTAAGTGGAAACCAAATGTGACTGCTCCTGTCTTTGCTTCTTGTAATGACGAGGAAATGCTGTAGTGGGGTTTTGTTTCAGTTTGAAATATTCATTGCGCAGACGAGACAAGTTTTGCAGCTTCTTGTTGATTGCGGGGGAGCTGAGTGCTCGCTCCCTGCTGCTATGAAACCTTTAATCTAGGCACAAAGAAGGCAAGTCATGATGAACGCATTTCCCTGGCTCTTCAAAGCAAAAAGCAGCCAGGCCTGCTTGGGGAGAAAAAAGAAATAATCATGGGGAGCACTCAGGCAGACTGATGAAACCGTGCTGTGTTTGATCTGGAGCGCATCGCTGTTGAGTCCTTCAGATAATGTGCAGGCCACCTTTGGGGAGGGGTATCCATGCCTGACCCAGCCCTGGCACCCCCTCTGCCTGCTCTCCTTGTCCCCGGTGCTTGGCAAAGCCTCCCAAAGCTCTCCTCTGCCCCTGGGGCCTGTCACCGGTGACAAATAGCTTCTAACGCTTTCCTTGTGTAAACTAATCCTGCCGCTCTTCCAGGTCCCTGCTTTGCCGGTTCAGGGCATGATTACGTGGCCTGGCTGAGGAACCAGGAGGAGGCTGGGCGGGAGCGATGCGTGTGCCGCCGTCAGCTCAGGCGTGCCTGCCTGGAGCCGCCGCTGCTCGGGAGGCTGCTGCTGCATGGGATGGACCAGCCCTGCCTTCTGCTGCCAGGGTTCCTGCTATTGCACGGGACAGACCAGCCCTGCTTTCTGCTGCCAGGGTTGCTTCGTGCCGCAGGAAATAAAGTAGCGTTGTTGCGGCCTGAATAACTGCTCCCGAGCTGCCGGGATGTGGAGCAAGCATCCAGAGTTGAGCGAAGTCCCCTGGGTTCCCGCTTCCCTTCTGGTTGCAAAGCTGGACCTGCCCAGCGGTTGCAGCTCTTGGCTTGGTTTGCCCCATAGCTGCCAGATTTGCGGAGAGCGGTGCTGGGAGGAGTGTCTGGGAGCTCAGGGGGTGCTCAGCACCCCAGCAGCCTGGGCTGAGCTTTCGCCGCGCAGCCAAATGTTTAGGTCTGTGCTGAGGCCGCATCCTGCGGGTGCTCGCGTGACCCAGCAGGAGCCTGAGGAGCCATCTGGCAGGAAACGAGCTCATTTGTGGTGGAGATGTTTCTCTGCTGCTTCTGCTTGGCCACAGCCCAGCTCCCTGCCAGCACCAGGGAGCACTGGGACTGCTGGGATGGGGGGGTGATGCCTGGGACGTGATGCCCCAGAGCAGCCTTTGGTCTCCAGGCTGTGTGGCAGGAGCCTGGTAGATGATTTCCCTGCCTCTGGTGCTCCTTCCCGGCGGGCACTCGGGATGCTGGATGCAGCCAGGAGGCTGGGGGAAGCAAAGGCTTACTTGTTGGCTGTGCAGAAACAGCAGGAACTCTTCAGGGCATGTGTGGGAATTAAACCAGCTGCCGGCTTTCTAGCCGAAGGCCGGAGATTTGTGTCCTTGGTAGGGTGTGCTGGTGCTCCTGCCTTGCAGGGCCCTACTGAGGTTTGTGCTGGAGCAGGAGTTCTGGATTTTGCAGGTACCTCATCCTGGGAAGCTCCTTAGTTCTGTGGGCACCTCCGTGGCTGTGAAACCTTTGGGCTGAGTGGTTTGCTGCAGCTCAAAGGCTGCGCTCCTGCCTAGCGGAGCGTAATCAAGTTTGTTAATTATTTTGTTAAATAAAAGGTCTTCGATTTAAGAAGAAAAAAAAGAGGAGTTAGGAAACTTTCTCTTCCCTGACAGGAACAATCTGCTCCCTCGCTGCAAACCGAGTGTGCGTTAAAAGCAGTTGCTCTTTCCTGGACATCTCTTGACAGCTCCAGGGCTGGGGCTGGTCCCTCCCTGCCCCGCTGTTTGTGCCACACTCGCCACCCTTAGAGCAGGGGTGCGCAAGCCCCGTGTCTGATGCGAAGCGGGTCATATCCAGGCTCTGCTGCAGGATCCTGAGCCCATCCTTGCCTGGGTGTTGTGGCGTAAACCCAGACGGCAACTCAGCACCACACAGCCGCTCGCTCTCTCCTCCCTCCGCTCCGGTGGAGATAAGAACAGTGTAATAATTGCAATAAAATGCAGGAGCGATAATTGCAATGAAAAGTGAGAAAACAAAAAGAGGGAAATAAGCCCCAAGGAAGACAAGGGATGCACAGTGCGACTACTCACCACCCACTGACCGATGCCCAGCCAGTCCCCGAGCAGTGACCAGCCCCTCCCAGCCAACTCCCCCTGGCTTTATGCTGGGCACGCTGTCCTGTGGTATGGAATATCCTCTTGGCTAGTTGGGGCTGCCTGTCCTGGCCACGCTCCCTCCCAGCTCCTTGTGCTCCTGCTCGCTGGCAGAGCATGGGAAACTGAAAATCCTGAACTTAGGATGAGCGCCTCTTAGCAACAACTAAACCATCAGTGTTAACAGCCTTATTTTCACCCGAAATCCAAAATGCAGCACCGCAGCAGCTACTAGGAAGAAAATTAACTCTATCCTAGCTGAAACCAGGGCACTGGGTGTGCCTGAAACGGGGCGATGAGCCTGCAGGAAGAGCCAGTGGGAACGTGCCATGCACCTTTGACCTTAGGGCATGCCAGCTCCGTGATTGCTGGGGCGGGAGCTGCTGCTGTATAAAAGCCCTGGAGGAGACCTTGCTCCGGCAGTAGGAGCCGGTCCCTCTGCACGATGGCTGACCCCAAGCAACCCGAGAAGGGGGCTGTTGAGCTGGGCACCCCTAATGCAGCTCCCTCCACAGGGACCATGTCCACCCGGCGCCTCCGCAGTGAGGACTACAATGACTACAGCTCCACGGATGTCACGCCTGAGGAGAGCCCACCCAGCGGCATGAACGGCTTCGCACACCCCGAGTCCTACCAGCGCTTCGGGGAGACCAATGGGACAACGTGAGTGATGCTTCCCTCCCTGGCCCAGCACCTGGGGAGGGTGGAGGGGGAAGCAGAGGCTCCCTGCTGCTTGCTGACTTTGCTGGAGAAGTGGTTTTATGGGGAACCTCTCCTGGAGGTGGCTAGGACAGAGCTGTGGTGCTGTCTCCATGGGGTGCTGGCACCAAGTGAGCAGCTGCCCCAGTGTTGCGTGCTGGTTTCCAGTGAGAGAGTGAGCACAGCAACTCAGAGCTACTGGACTCGGAGCAGGATGAGCTGAGGGCTGAGGTTGTGCGTGATCTGGCTGTGAGCATTTGCTCACAGTCATCTCTCCGTCTTCTCTCCCTCAGGTGGTACCAGACCCTGATCCACCTCCTGAAGGGGAACATTGGCACGGGGCTGCTGGGACTGCCGCTGGCTGTGAAGAATGCCGGCATCCTGGTAAGGAGCTCCCAGAGTGACCTTGGGGCGTTGGGCAGCTTGTGTGGCCGGCGTTAGGGCTTGACTCCCTGTCGAGCTGCCTCTTGGTGCTCGGCTGCTTGTAAGCTTTGGCACCCTGGGCTCTGCAGCTTGCTTTTTGTGCTGGTGATGCTGCTCTTGCTGCTCCTGCTGCTCCTGCCTCGTGCTGGCTGGTCTTGAGGAGCCAAAGTGTGCGAGTCAGGGCTGTGGTTTGCTCTGCTGGGGTCAGGCAGGGTGCTTCCTTCTCCGGGGTTTCGCGTGGGCTGGCCCAGCCTTGGAGCTCTGACGGTGGAGTGAGCAGGGAGCAGCGGGTGTGAAGTGGCTTTGCTGCCTGAGGGCTCAGCAAACAGCAGCCCCCTGGCTGCCGGCACATCTCCCCCGGCTTCTGTCCCACTCAGCTCAGCTCCTCTGTGTCTGGGTCATACCCCAGCAGCTGCCGTCCGTGCGAGAGACGGAGGCGCTGCCTTGCTCTGCTTTGTGTTTCCTTGCCCAGCAATTCAGCGTTCCCCCTGCTCAGACTGAAATATGGAAATAATTATTCTAATAAGGATTCTGTGATTGAAATAATTAAAAAAGAAAACTTCCTTCCTTTGTCCAGACCATGACCTGTTTGTCACCTGTATAATAGGGGTGTGCAAGAGAGTTTGAAAGACGATCCTGGAAGCGCTTTGCCAAGCCTGGACTGCCTCAGCTTGCTTCTTTTGCATCATCCCTGCCACGCTCGCAGCTCTCTGCGGGATTACTCGGTCCTGGGGGGGTTGATTCCTGGGAGCAGCTCCCGAGCTCTGGTTCAGCCTCCAGCAGTGTTTTGGCTCACCGAGCCCGTGGGGTTTTGTCTGGAAGTCAACCCGCGGTGCAGCTCTGCCTTTGGCCATCAGAGTGCAGCCTTCCCCCTCTCTTCCCCTGCAGCTGGGTCCTCTGAGCCTGGTGGTGATGGGAGTCGTGGCTGTGCACTGCATGGGCATCCTGGTGAAATGCGCCCATCACTTCTGCCGCAGGTAAGCAGCAACTCCCCTACTCTGCCCTCCTGCTCCTACGGCTCTTCCTTCCTTCCCAAGAAACCCTGTGGTGTTCCTGAAGCCTCCCTGCAGCAAGTTGTCCGTGTTGAACCCCCAGCTGGGAACAGCTTCTGGGCTTTTTCACAGGGAAAACGGGAACTGTTTTCCCATAAATGTCACCGTTTGTCTTTGGAACCAGCAAACGGGGCTGATGTGACGTCCCTTCTCTCTCTCTTCTCTGGACAGGTTCCAGAAGCAGTTTCTGGACTACGGGGGAACCGTGGTGTACGGGCTGGAGTCCACTCCTGTCTCATGGCTGCGAACACATGCCATCTGGGGAAGGTACCTCCTCGTCT
Organism: Todus mexicanus; assembly: GCA_013389965.1. Classification (NCBI taxonomy): domain Eukaryota; kingdom Metazoa; phylum Chordata; class Aves; order Coraciiformes; family Todidae; genus Todus; species Todus mexicanus. Next base: position 7,630 of record WEIS01089764.1, on the reverse strand, counting down.
TTAAGCCTAGCACGTGCTGCAGCTGGGACACAAGAGGTCTCGGAGCTGTGTCGGTGGCTGAGCACAAGTATCATAAAATGTTATTTGTTTCTTCTGCCCTGAGTGCTCCATGTCCCCTTCGGGGGTAGCGCTGAGGACTTTGACCCCATCCTGTCCCCAACCAGACGTGGCTCATCCTAAAGGGGAGTAAGAAGCAAGTCTCCACAGCATTACCTGTAGTTCAGTGCTGGCCCTTTTTGTTGGATGCTGAACGCATTAATAGCTGCTGCAGTGATGCTACCAGTCCTGTGGATGTCCCACATCATATCACAGAGATAACTGCAGATCAGATTCTGGAAGCATCCACCTGTCCCTGTGTCCAAGGAGCATTGTCTCCAGCTGCGACAATTCAGCAGCAGACTGGAGATGCTAAACTCAAGGAGGAGACTTCCTCCCGAGACTGGTCCTGGCCCTGTGAAGGGGATGGGAAGGGGAGACTGGAGAGGCTGAGGTCTGTGAGGTTAGATGGAGATAGGATTCTCCCCCTGATCATCGAGGAGAAGCAAGCTGGGCATGCTCTGACCTGCACACCTCAACCCCTGGAGAGAGCAGCATCGCTGCGGTGTCCCAGTGCAGCCCCAAGCAGCCCAGCTGGGCTCTTATTTCTCTATGGCCTGGCTAACAAGTTGTCTTTTCTTCTTTTACAGGCGTGTAGTGGGACTTTTCCTGATCATCACTCAGTTGGGTTTCTGCTGTGTGTACTTCGTCTTTCTGGCTGACAATCTGAAACAGGTTAGACTTACTTCTTCATGAGCAAGGGGAAGGCGAGAGGGGATTTGGAGGTGCTTGGGTTGTTCTTAGCTCCCGTGTTGTGGCCCCGTTCTCCACCAAAGGTCTGTTTTCTGGAGCTGATGCTGGTCAGGATTGGTTTTCCTGTTCAAGCAGGACAGGTTTCTCTGAGAATCCCTGTGAATTTGCTCCATGTGAAGAGTTGCTGGAGCTGTCTGTGCCACCCAGGGGAAGCAGGGGCTGTTCTGGTGAGGGAAGGCAGGAGAGAGGTGACAGCAGAAGGATTGTGCCTTTGATGTCCTGCTCACCTCAGTTATTAGGTTTGTTGATACTCTGCATAGATGGTAACGTATAATGGATACCAGGACATGCTGTGAACCTCGCTTCTCCCTTTCCTCGACCTGTTTGCATTACAGTTTCTTGCTTCATCCTATGGCTCTGAAGCCTAATTACATCCTTAGGGAAAGAGTTTCCTTCTGCCAGATGTTGGAAGGAAATAAACAGAAACCCTGAACTGCTTGGCTTGCTCCTGCACTGCAGGAAACTAGGAATAATGAGTCTGTGCTCCCAGCCTCCACCAGCTCAGTGCCTTGCAGGCACTCTTGCAGCAGTGATCCGGTCGCTACTGCCACAGCTGTGCCCTTCTTCAGCTCTTCCCTGGTGCCCATCAGCTTCAGACATGATTCCCAGGGGGAATGGTGGAGGATGGATGGGCTCTGCCTCTGCTCTGGAAGCAGCAGCTGAGGAGGTTCCCTTTGTGCTACCCTGTGGGATGGCCGGGAGGAGTAAAGGGGTGAACATTGTCGATTTGACGCTGACAACCTTGAGAGGAGGAGCGAGCAGGGCATGTTCATGAGGCCAGTGGGTTGCTGGCCCTCTGCTCCCTATGGGTGGCCTCTTGCTGCCGTTTCAAGGTGGGCTTCTTTCTGCTCAGCCTCTCACAATGAAGACTTCCCCCAGGCCTTGAGGGAAGCTTGGAAAAACCTGCAAATCCAACCCACTTTTGGCCACAGCTGGGAAGCCCCTTGGCTTCAGTTTTGGAATTTTTTTGGGTGGGGAGAGAGGAGAGTTACTTGTTAATTTTTGTGGTGGGGATGAGCGTGTTAGATGGGGAGTGATGGTGGTACCTCGGATGAGGTGCTGCTGTGCTGGACAGGGCTTTGGCTTGGAAAATGGCTTTGGAGCAAGGTGCGGAGAGGCAGGGCAGGCGGGGGTTGAGGGATGCTGCCCCATGGGCGCATCGCTCTGTGCTGCCCTCTCTTACGGAGGATGCTGATTTGTGCAGAAGCTCTTTAACCTCTCCTCTGGGGCAAGACTTGCTCTGGGAGAGAAAGTTAAATTAGCTTGCAGGCAGGCCTGTGCTGCACTGGCCAGGTGGCACCTGGTGCCTGAACCAGCCTGGTCATGCTTGTATTGGCTCAGCCACCCAGCTCCTGGGGCAGAACTGTCTCTGGAGGTGAGCACATGGCCTGGAGTGCCTTTGGAGTGAAAGACCCGAGGAAAGGATGATTTCCCACGAAGAAAGAGAAGCTAGGGGCCAGCACTTAATGCTTTTCCTCTTTTCTCAACTGGCCATGTGGGCAGTGCAAACCACCCTCGGCACGCTCGGCTGCCAGGTTTGCATGCTCAGTGAGCCTGGGCTTGGGAGGGTTTTACTGTCTGGGCTCAGCTGCTGCAGCCGGTCCCATCTCTGCTCCTAGCAAGGTAACAAGGATTTGGTTTGGAACTGCTTGAAAACCTGCATTGCTTTGATTTTAATTGACCGTGTTTGAAAGTGAGCTGATGGGGTTGTATTCTGACCCGCCTGGGACAAGCTGCTGAGGTCTGTGGCTTTCAGACCTGCATGATGGGGTTCATCCAGCATTCCTGTGCTTCCCCAGGTCATATCTACAGCAAACGGGACCACCAATGACTGCAGCCCGAACAGGACGGTGGCCGTGACCCCCACCATGGACTCTCGGCTATACATGCTTTCCCTCCTGCCTTTCGTGGTGCTGCTCACCTTCATCCAGAATCTCAAGGTCCTGTCCATCTTCTCCATGCTGGCCAACGTGGCCATGTTTGTCAGCCTGGTTGTGATCTACCAGTACATCGTCAGGGTACGTGTGTCTGGCTCCCCTCTGTCATTTCTCTGGTGTTCTGTGTTTTGGCAGATGGAAGGAGCTCACCCGTGGGCAGTTTGCATGCTGTGGGGTGCTGCTCACTCCCAGGGGTGCAGCAGTTACCCTCTGCTCTCCAGGGCTTTGTCTGCAGGGTGGGGCTGTGACAGGGGAGCAAGGGGAACGGGCCGGGTTGTCCCCATCCTCCCTGTGTCTGAACTCTGCGTGGGCTTTTTTCCAGGACATTCCTGATCCCCGTAACCTGCCTTTAGCAGCAGCCTGGAAGACCTACCCTCTGTTTTTTGGCACCGCAATCTTCGCTTTCGAAGGCATCGGGGTGGTAAGTCTCGGCGTGTGGCAGCGAGGCTGCCGGCACAGGAGGCTCAGCCTGTGCTGGGGCTTGCTGTGGCACCTGCTCCGTGTTGCAGCTGTATTTGCAGATGAACTTCTCTTGCCAGTAGCCCAAATTGAGGATGATGCTGTTAGCTTTAGCCTCCAGGCTATCTCCTGGGTAAAACCTTGTTGCTTCCACCTGAACCTGGAGGAGCACATGCTCCAAACCTCAGGAGGCTGCTTGCTGCTTTGAAGGTGGCTCTATCTGGCAGAAGATTGAGCTGTACTGAGGCTCGCACTGGCAGCTGCCTTTGGCTCGGCTGCCTGACCTGTGGGTGAGGAATCATCCAGAGTTTTGTTACCAAGTTCGATCCTGAAGCTGCCTGAGTGGGAGCCCAAAAATCATGACACAAAAAAAAAAAGCGATCAGTTCCTTCCCACCCTGCTGCGGAGGCACCGAACTCTCCCTTTGGTGGGCGTGTGGCCCCAGCCTGCCGTGGGGCTGTGCTGGCATGAGCGTCTCATATAAGATGCTGTAAATAGACCATCTGTGTCTGTGAAAAAGGCTGGGTGGGAGGCTGGAGAGCTTAATGGCTCCCAAAGATGTTGTGGGTTGTTCCTGGGAGCTCCCTTCAAAGGAGGAGAAAATGTTTTCATCTCTTAATGTAAGCTGGCTGTGTAAACACGAGACTGGAGAGGGCCAAATCCATTACAGGGGGAGTGTTTACTGTGTGCTGTGCCCAGGGCAGAGGGCTCTTGATGACAGTGAGGCACAAATGCCCTCTTCCTCACATGGCATGGAGGTGGAGGAGCAAATAAAATCTTTTCTGGTCCTGCCACCTCTCCATCTCTGCCATCATTTTGAAATCCCTGCCAAGGACAGCTATAAAAATGTTTACTGAAGTTCTATATTTGACAACAGGTGTAAGTAGTGTAGAGGTGGGGGACAAGCCTCTGTCCTTCCTTCTTTTCAATTGTCTTGCCTGGCTGAAATTTGTCTGGACAAGTCCCTTTGTTAAGGCAAGGGCATGAGCCCAGGGACTTGCCTCACCAAGCGTGAAGGCCTCAGATGTGAGCACAGAAATCAGATCTCCAGTACAGCTGCCCTTGCAGTTGAGTTCTCCAGGCTCTGTGTGTGACCACCCCATCCCCTGGCTTGGCCATGAGGCTGCCCCTCCTGCTTTTCTGGGGCTGGGGGGTGTAGAGGAACAGGGACAACCAGCTGCTGTGATCCTCCTCCTCCTCCTCTCTCAGGTGCTGCCTCTGGAAAACAAGATGAAGAACCCCCGGCAATTCCCAGTCATCCTCTACGTGGGGATGACCATTGTCACTGTCTTGTACATCAGCCTGAGCGTCCTGGGGTACCTGCGCTTCGGGGCGGACATCCAGGCCAGCATAACACTCAACCTGCCCAACTGCTGGTGAGTCTCTGCGGCGAGCGGAGCGGCTGGGGGTGAAGAAGGAGGCTCCCAGCTGGGGAGGTAGGAGGGGAGGCAGCAGAGGACGTTGCTTCTTAGGAGAACTGGGGAAGGATCAGCTGTGCTGTAGCCACACTGTCTGAAGGAGCTTCTCAGGGGTTGTCTGATGTGCAGGGTGGTCAGGCTCATTGCAGCTATGTCTGAGCTTGATCATGGCTCTGTGTCTCAGGCTGCTTCCTCAGGGTACCTGGTGGTCCCTGCCTAGGGCAGATGCAGCTCCTGCCTGTTTCTTGGAGCCTTGGGGTTACTTTTGGCAGGCTAAGCAGTGCTCTTACTGGCAGATCTCAGAATTTCCTAGGTTGGAAAAGACCTTTAAGATCATCTTGTCTGATCATTAACCAAACACTGACAAGACCTCAAGACGTTGAACACAACCCCCTTGCAGCTCTATCAGAAGGTTGTTGAACTGCGCAAAACCCACTTCTCTTCCCCAAAGGAAGCACACTGAAAACTAACCCAAAGCTGGGATCTCCCAGAGGGGGTGAGGTGTGACGTCTCCACATGTGGGCTGCGTTCCTTGTTTGTAACCCTGGAGCTCAAACTCCCACTTCCAGGCTCCACGTTGTGCCTGGATGCAGCTCGTCTCAAGTCAACTCTTTGCCTGCGAGCGCTGGTGCTGTGAGGATACCCCNCCATCTCTGTCACTTCTTACAACGTACTGCTTTGGGGTTTCTGTGTGGCAGGACATGGTGGTGGCAGGCATGGAGGAGCTGCAGAGAAGCTCTTCTCTACACGCTGCAGAGGTACCACTTGCATGGCAGCATCTCCTGCACCTTGGTGCGGAGCTGGGTTTGGGGGTTGTCTTTGATGCTGTTAAGCCAGGAGAGCCGTCCTGCAGCAACAACGAGTTTGCCTTGGAGCACCCTGAAGTTCAAAAGTTTCTCTTTGATGTCTCTGCTGGCTTGAAATTCTGCAAGAGACCGGGGTGGGAGTTGAAGCCGGGGGTGCCTGTCCCTGTGTCCAGCCCACCCTCTCTGCTGTTAGCAGCTGCCCCACACCATACAGTGTGATGTGCTGCCTCTTCCCTGCTGTTGAAGTGAATTTGGGCAGGACTCAAATCTTCAGTCGCTGGTGGGCTTCCACATGCTGACCTTGTAGAGCTGTGCAGCTGGGGCTCTGGAGAAAGAAGGATTTGAAGGAGACAGAGCCTGTTTTGCTGCAGTTATTGCTTTGTGGGTTTCTTTCAACCTGAGTGCATGGACTTTTGTTTCTGTTGGATCTGTGTAGCAGCTAAACTACTGGATGTTGCTGTCAGTGGCAGAAGATCCTGCTCGTGCTGAGACTTTGTCTTGTGCCCTGCAGGGGCTGGGAGCTCTGCCAGGTCTCTGCTCTTGGTAAGGAGGGATGGGGCTAGTGGGAAAACGTGCCTGTGTTGTAGGGAGATGTGAATCCCACCACGCCAAGTGGGATGGATGTGAATCCCATCCACTCAGCAAGCTAAAGTGAGGTGTGGAGGGGATGAAATGCTGCTACTTCTCCTGAAGATGGAAGGCAGGTCAGATCCAGGTCTTGGGCTCTGCAGGGCACCAGGTCAGACAGATAGCAAGAAGAGCAGAGCCCTTTGGAAGCAGCACCTGGGGAAGCTCAGGCACATGGCGGGGCTGCTGTGGGCTGCCTTGGGGAAGGTGTTCTGTGCTCCCTGTGACTCAGCACGCAAAGCGCTTTGGTGTTTGTGCAGCTTCTGTCTATAGAAACCATAAATATTGGACTTGGACGTGAGTTATCTAAAGTAAGGGCTGGGATTCTTGGGCTAAAGCCTTGACCGCTGTATTCCTGTGCATTAAACTGCAGGTGATGGGTGGAGACTTGCTCTTGAAATGAGTGTTTTGCTCATCTTGCTTTGCCTGTGGGTTTTCTCCCCAGCAGTAAAAGGTGTTGGGCTGCAGAAACTGGTCGACAGGGCAGTGCTGTGGGTGAGAAGTCATGGGCTTTACCTGCAGCGTGGGAGACAAGGTGAGGGTTGTGGCAAAAATGCTGCATCCTTCCTTGGCTGTAGCCATTGCCCAGAGGTCTCTAGAACAGATTTGATGAGCGTGTCAGGAATCGTTAAGTTATGGGATGACTAAGGACTTCTCCAGCCTCATTTCTCTATAACCACAGCTTCCTCAAATGAGGAGTGTGTCAGTTCCCAGGGCCCAGGTCTAACCACAGCCTCCGAAATACTGCACTGCTGTGCAGAAATCCCTCCTCATGTCCTCGGAAGCGTTGCCTCACCCCACCATCTGAAGAGTGAAGAAATGCTCTAGTGAGGGGGAACATCTTTGGTTGCGTATGGTCGACCGGAGATAGGTAACGGCAGAGCTTATGGTCAGAGGAGGGTACGATATTTCTGGCAGCTTGCTGGGGCGGCCTGGCACTGCTCTCTGGGGTAAGCAGGCGGTTGGCAGAGCAATGCCTCTCCAGGGCCCTGCGCGGAGCCGTGTTTTCTGTGAGTGAAGGCTAGTGCTTGAGCTCTTCTGCTTCTTGGTATTTAAAATGCCCTTTGAGCCTATTGTCCTTGATCCTGACCTGTACAGGATTGGTACCCAAGGATCTTCTGTACCTTTTTTTAGTATCTTTGAATTATGGATTGCCCCGGAGCACTTTATGGCTTTACGGCATCACTTAGCTGAATATACAAAGATAAGATACATGGGTGGTGGGGGAGGTGGCTCAAGACTACCGTGCACTCAAGGCTACTGTGCGCTCAAGTCATGTGTGGCTCAGTGGATGCACTCTGGACTCCATGATAGCTTTGTGATTAGTTTCCCTATGGAATCACAGGATAGTTTAGGTTGGAGAGGACGTCCTGCGATCACCAAGTCCACACATGTGCTCAAAGCAATGTAAATTTTGAGTATCAGTAAGGCGGGACGTTCCTCACCTCTCCAGGCCCTTGTTCTGGTGCTTATCTAAGCTTTTGAGATGCAGCTCTGCCCTGTCATCCCTGGTTCTTTTGCTGTGCAGCTCTGA
>WEIS01089752.1:0-17892 GCA_013389965.1 Todus mexicanus | reverse complement strand
CTGGTGGTAAATGGGTGACCTGGGGCTCAGCACATGCAGACCTCCTGCAGGCAGGGAGCGAGGGGGGACCCTGGGGTTTGCGGGCAGAGGAGAAAGACGGGCTCGCAATCACCTACCAGGACAGTGGTGACAATTAGAGATCTGTTGCTCAGTGAGTCTGTGACGTTGGGCCCTCGTCCTTTGGCAATTTCTGTGATGTTCAAACCATCTGAGGGGCTCCACACTCCAACCTGAAATGGAGAAGGAAACGCACGTGTGAACCCCCAGCTCACATTCCTCAGTCACTCTTGGCATCCTACTGGGCTGGAAACTGGAGCTTGTTTCTTTCATCCCCGGTGAACAGAAGCAAAGCTGAAATTATCGTCTTGTGTCACCTAGACAGAAGATTTGCATTAACCCCTCAGGTGCAGCTCGCTCCAGCTGCACATCTGTAATAAACAACCCTTCCCTGCCCCTGATGCAGGTGCATGAAAGAAGCCTGCGAGGACTGAAATGTAGAGGCTGAATGAGCAATTTGCAAAGGTACCGTGAGAGCAAACAATCAAACCGCGCTGAAGAGTCAGCTCTGGGCAAGGATAAAGCAGAACAAAAAACCCCCAAACCGTAAACACGAGGGCATTTTCTTTCTTTTTTATTCCCCCACCCATTTGCTTTGGTGGGGAGAATTAGAGCTGGTTTAACCAGCTCTGCAGATCCCTGGTAGGGACCGTTCCCGTCCTCTGTACTGTGACAAACTGAGGGGACATTTCTAAGAGGTCACTTTGGAAGGGCCCAGGTCACCCTCCAGGGAAATTCATTGCAATGGGAGGTCTCAGTCCTGGTGGCCAACTTGGACAAGGGAATGGCAGCGACTTGCTTGGGCATGTGAAGCTGCGTCCTTATCAATTTGAGGTGCTCTGTTTTCCTCAAACTGTCAATTTCAGTAAATTATTTGACTTTGAAGAATTCTATTGATCCAGAAATAGCAAAACGTGTCTGTATTTAGGAGGAGTAATCTGGGCAACTCTAAGCCTGTTAACCTGATCTCCGCAGTGCTGGGGAGGCTTTAGAATGGACTTTGAAGGCAGAACTGGCTAAAGGACTGTGACCGTGAGATAAAATGTAAGGAAAGCTGGAGGAACGCAGGATTGCTGCCAGCAGACGGAGCAGGGTGGCCATGCAGAGAGAAAAAACAAAACCCCACGTGGAAATGGGAACAGAATGATCCTTCTGTAGGGTCAAACTGTGAGATGAGACTCAGAGAGAAACCAAAGGCTGGCAGCTCAACCCTGCTGGGGAGCCAGGAACTTTGGATATTTTATTTATTGCTATTTTTAAGATTCTTCAACCTCCTCAGCAGCCCAAGGGGAGAACTGGGTTTTACTCCATCCCCAAAAAGAGACTTTGTAATAAGCAACGCTGCCTGGCAAAAAAAGTCATAAATTCTCGAAGAGTTTCCATGAACTTTGTGGAAAGGCTCTAAATATTTCAGATAAAACCTGAGCAATCCCCTGTATCTGCCTTCGATCACACAAGAGCTGCAATGTCAGAAGCTTGTTATTCTGCATGGGAAAAGAGAATTGAGTCCAAGAGGCCCCTGCGAGCAGCGCTGCAGCTTCATTAACTGCGCCTTGCTAGGCTGTCTTTAAGAAAATTAAATACGTGGCACTTAAGACTGAATTAATCAGTTTAAAATATTTAAAAAAGGAAAGAAAAAGGAAGGAAGCGCATTAGGAGAACTGCGCGAGTCAGATAGTCAAACTACATGTAATTAGGTTTACTTAATACTCCTGTAATCCCTGGAACATCCAGGAGGTGTAAGGATCAGGAGTTCAATCCTAAAGCTCAACAAACAGAAGCCATTATCCAGCAGGCGCCGCCCGCGCGGGATTTGTTTGTAGTTTGGCGTTTTGTTGTTTCAGATTAACTATTGACAGGAACCGAGCCTCAGCAGAGATTTGACATCGATACTGTAAAACCCCTCTAGAGCTGACAAGAAGCTTTCAAAAAAATAGCAGTGGGAGCTGCAAAGTCTCTGAATTGTTGGAGACCGAAGCCGTTCATCTGTACGGAGCGCGTGTCGAGCTTTGGCGGCTTCCTACGAGCCTTACGTGACACACGACAGCTCCAGATGCAGCTGGCGGCGGCTCTTCCCCCATCCACCTGAGGAGCGTTAGTTTGACAGGTTGATATTGGGGTTGTACTTTAACGTTTAGATTCACACGGCATCCAAATACTCGCACATTTTTCCGTTATTCTACCCGCTGAGCTCTCTGGCAGGGCCACTGTTCTCCAAAGAGGCGCGTTGGCTTTTTGGTTTAGACGCTATAAACAAAGCGTTTTGTGAAAAAAAGAAGTCAAGCTACAAACATCATCTCCTGCTCGGTTCTTGTGAGAAGGTGGTGACTTGCCCAGCTCCTCCCCTGTCTCCATCCTGCACAGCCTCGGCTGCTGACAGCTGAGGCTGAAGGTCGTTGGGTTTATTTGCAATGTTTTCTTTATTCTGTATTTGACGCCAAAAAATACCCACTAGGAGAGTGCTGTGGTGACCTTGAGATTTTTTTTCCGTGAAGCCAAGAACTGCCGCTGTGGTGTGGAAGTGTGGCAGCAATTCATTTCAAAGCGAAGGAAAAACGAACCGTAAGAAGGGAGAGTGGGGAAGTCAAGCTGTGGTCCCAGGGAGCTTTGCCGCGCAGGATCCGTCCCCTCCGAACGGGAGGGTTGGTGGAACTGCTGCCTCCAGCCCCGGGGCTGCTGACCTGCGCCGTGTGATTAATTTCCCAGCCTTAACTGGAGAAGTCATCTGTGCAGGTGGGGCCGCTTGCTGCATGGATAATTGAAATCTCCCTCTCCCTGCTCCGGGCCGGCGTTTCCCGCATGGCAGAACCTGTCGCCATGCCCAGAGGTCTGAGCACTGGGCACTCATCCCGAGCTGCCGGGAGGCACCTTGTGCCTGTCGAGAAGCAGACTCTGCTCCACAAAGGGATCTGCTGCCCAGTCACTAACTTGCTCCTGTGAAGAGCCCATTAGCAGCACAGGGGCTTGGAAGCGCGCACAGGAGGGCTCAGGCTCACAGCCCTCGGTGACTCCGTGCCGTTATCTGGAGCCGGGCCCCTGGACACTGCTCGCTGCTGGTACCACTGTCCCCTCTGCAGCACTTGCTTCACCCCAGGCCGCTCACTGCTCTCTGCTGTCTGAAATGACCTGATCTCACCTTGAAACCCGGGTTTCAGGAGCTTTAATGCTATGCATATTGCCTTTTTTAAAAGTAATTAAAGAAAAGGAAATGAAATCCCCATGAACACCTGAGAATCAGACTTGCACATCAGCGTCGTGTTTCTGTGCCCAGAGGAGATTTTCCCTCATTAGGAGGATCTGAGGCTGCAGCCTTTGTGCTGGTCGCCTCGGGGTGGCTGGGCAAACGCGGCCACCAGACGAGACCCAGCCAAGAAATAATGCATTTCACATTGTTCCTTATTGTCCCTTCCAGAAGAAATAAACTAAACCACACCCTGCCTCCTCCTGCGGAACCCAGCCTGCAATAACCTGGTGCCATTTCCAAGCCCTGGGCAATTTTCATTGTGGGAAATCGCACCGAGATGAGGCTCTTGAGGGCTGGTGCCTTCCCAGGGAGGGATCCACGTTTTGTAAGCAAGCCCGGCAGTTGGGGGGTGGCACAGGCTTTGTTCCTTCCACGTTTGGCCTGGGCAAGGAGAGGTTAATGGCAGCTTGGAAAGTTTCTTTTGCTTCCACTATCCCAGGAAAGCGCCAGGAGCACTTCTGCAGCTACTGACTGTAATCCCACGCACTCGCTTCGGGGCTAGTGAGTCATGGTTGAGGCATGGAAAAGGATCTGAGAAATCCCACAAAGTAAATACCCTTTTATATAAAAAACAGAAAACCTGGAAACAATACAACTGCCAACCATTTTCTCAGAGTGTTAGAGTTAGATTAAGCCACATGCGGATAAGACAAACCCTGCCTACCTTCTCGAGCCCATCTTCTTTGAGGCTGATGATATCCAAATCAAAATCTGTGCGTAAACCACTAGTTTTATTAAAGACAATTCGTCCCGTTAATCCTTCCCATTGTGCCTGTGGAAGGGAGAAAAAGTAGCAGGGCTGTTACTTGGCGTCATAAATAATCTTTTGCCCTCCACTGTATATTCTTTTAATTAGTCCTTATGCCGGTTCTTTCTCCCCAAAGAGCGTGATTAATTAATAATCACCTCCGTCCCTGCTCAGACTGCAGACGGGGCTGGAGAGTTTCTTAACTCTCTTGCAGTCCTTGCTACAATTTTTGTTTGCACCTTTTGTTCGCCAGCTGTTGCAGGACGTGATGACTCAGTAGAAACCCGCTCACATTTATCATGGCATCCTTGTGTGCCGCATTTATCCTTGTGGTGCTGATAAATACCGGCCTGCAGGGAGCCCGGGTTTGGGACAGCTCCAGTCAAACTCGTAAATAATCCTTTTCTGCACCAACCTGCTGATGCTTCCAAGGTGTGCGGGAGCTAAAATGTCCTGAATGCTTCCCTCCCTCCTTTCAGACAGAGAGCGGAGCAGACGAGGCCAAAAGCTCGTCCATGCTGGCCGGCTCCATGGTTCTGAAGCAGGCACTGGAATCTGGTGTGGGTCCCATCTCCACGGGCACACGCCAAGCACCTGCTGGCCCAGCCTCTGGGCAGGGTGAGGCTGCAGAGGAGCGTGTCCCCATCGCCTCCTGCCCCTGCGTTGGCCCCATCTATCCCTCTGACAGCACATGGGGTGAGGGTGGCCTCCCGGGGCTGGCAGGGCCATTGTCCCGGCCCCTTTACCCCTTGGCAGGTGGGATGAAGCAGAGCTTCACCCCAGGAACGATTCTGTGCAGTGGGTGCCACGTCCCTGCACGCACCGAGAGCCGGGGTGCTGGTGTCTGCAGGGTGGTTGGGGTCAGGGGAGTGGGTGTCTGCGGCGAGGCGTCCATCCCTCTGCGCCGGCTTTGTCTTTACGGGAGTTTAGGGAGAGCAATTACTGCATGTTCTGATTGCAATGGGGAGGAAGCTTATCCCTGCAACGAGCTGATGCGGTGCCAGGAAGGGAAACAACAGGCAGGCACTGAAGTGTGAGCTTGGGGTAATTTGCAAAAGGAGCCAACCAAACAAATTATTTACACTCTCTTTTGGCAGCCAGCTGGAGCAGCTCTCTGCAGAGGGGAACAAAACACGGAACAGGAGAGAGAGGAGAGAGCTCATCTTCAGTGCCTATTAAGAAAGAAGTTCATTCTCTCTCGGCGGTGGGAACCGCTCGTCTCTCCTCCCTGTGTGGTGCGGGGGCTGTGAGCGGCTGGGGCAGCGCGGGGTGGGCTCCTGCTGCACCGTGTTCAGGGTCCAGCGGGGTCTGCAGGTGATACTGCAGCACAAACCATGGTGACGATTGACAACGTACTTAGCTCTTTTCTCTTAAAAACGGGATTTTATACCCAGCTGTGGAAACGTGGCCCAGTCACGTATCTGATTCTGCCACCTCCTCCGTAGCTTCCACGTGAGGAGCCACAGGGACAGAAGTTTAGAAGGGCCTTGGGGTGACTGAGGGTTTGTTACCACAAAGATGTACCTGCAGCAGCTCCCTGTGGCTCTGCCTTCAGTTTTGTGTTACGTGAGGGCTCCTTTCTGGAGACAGAGCAAAACCCGGGGTGTGAGTGCAGGGATGGGCGCTCAGGAGGCTCTTCTGGGAGGTCTGAAAACCACCCAGTGCACGTTCCCTGTGCCACCCTCCCTTGGCGAGCTCAGCGCTCACAAACACCCGTGCCTCGAGCCTGCTTGCGTGCTTCAGGCAGATGCAAACAAACAATTACGTGGGCTGAGCAGAGAGAAATCACAGTGACTGCAAACAGAGGGGGAACGGAGCTGCCTGCTCGCTCCCTGGGTCCCCTGCTCGCCGCATGTGCTGCTCTGCCAAAGCCGTTTGTCAGCACACAGGCAGACGCGGGGCACTGCCAGCCTCACCGCTGGCGCTTGGCAGCGCCCAATGCCCTTTGCGGACCCCAAGCAGATGTTCCTCTCAAAGGCAAATGGCTCTGCTAAGAAATGGCTTTGAGAGAGGGGTCCGGCTGCTCCCAGCACAGGGAGAGGCTGAGGCCAGTCTCAGAGCCACGGGAGGTTGCAGCTCGGGGTGGGTATTCTGGCCTGGCCGCGCGCATCTTATCGGGAAGGCAGAGAGGGGATTTTTCCTTTGTGGGTGCAGCCGCAGCCCGGTGCCCCTCTGTGTGTCCATCCAGCTGGACCTGCCCAGGCGGGGGGACTTGAAACCCCCGTCCCTGCCAAGCCTCTCTGCCATGCGTCCCAGTAGCCGTGCACTGGGCAGCCGCACCGCTCCTGCTGGGGCCGCTCTGTGTTAGTGGGAAGCAGTTATGGTTGCAAATGATGGGTTTACCTCTTTGATAAAATTCATGAAGCGGCCGCCGAACCTCCAGGCTTTGTGCCGGTGGCACTGCAGAGAGTTGACGGTCATCTGAGGGGCGCGCTGGTAGCAGACGGACACCACGTGCACCGCGTCGTACAACAGGGCAGCGTCTGTCTAAAGGGAAGGGGAACAGCGTTTGTGTTTATAGCGGTTCCAGAGCAGGGAAGCGTTCAGGCAGCAAAGCAGCGGGGATCTGGAATGTGCTGCAGGAAAAGCTGCAGGAAACCCCTCTGAGTTACCTCCTGCCCAGTGCCCAACACACCTGAGGGTTTCTCTGTCCTGCTCTACTGCTGAGCGTCGCTCCTCCTGGGTGACTAACCCTGCAAACAGTGCTCTGAGGGCAGGGCTGGCCTCACGAGAGATCCACTGGGCTCTCGAGAGACTCCCTGGGCTCTCAAGAGCTCGCCATAAATGCAGTGTGTGCTTTGACACAAGGCTTGTCTCAAGCTCCGAGCTGGCCTCATGCAGAGCACGTCCTCACAACATGTAGCTCTGCACACGACAAAGCCTCATGAGCGGGTTTTGCTGTTACGTGGCTCCTCAGACTGCAGGATCCTGGTTCTGTCTTGAAACCAGAGCTCGTGACAGTGCCATTTGTCCGCGTGCATCTATTCGGGTTGTTTCTCGCGCATTTGCTGCTCTGTTGTCAGAGGGAAACGAGCTAATTCTGAATGTAGGGGACAGTAACAGAATTTTCTTGTTTAGCCTGTTTTGTCTGAGTGTGAAAAAGCCCGAGATGAGAACATTTTATACGCTATCTTACACACGGGGATGTAAGAAGCAAAGAAGTTAAATGGCTTGTCTGTGGGTGTGGAATTTTCCAAAATGACCCAAACTGTCACTGAAATCAGGACCTCACAGATTTGTAACATCTTCCTGCATTTCAGTGATTTGATCTAGAGAGAGCTGTTTTTTTTCTCCTTCCATATAATGCGATGGCTTTAGATTCAATTTGAGATGCCCCATCTCACCTCCAAACACTGATCAAGAGAATTGGATTTATTTTTCACTCCGATATGGTAACTCCTCCTGGTGAAAATACATTACGTGCTGGCTTCACAAAGCTACAAGACAGATGTGAGTGCAGCAGCAGCAGCGTAATAAACCACAATAAAATGAAACAATACAGCAAATAACTGGGAAAATATCTAACAGGACGTGGCCGTGGAGAAAATTCTCCAGTGCTGGCAGCCATCCTGTGACCTTCCCTGCCCGCAGCACCCGAGCATGAAGAGCAGGCACACAACCTGCATCCCGTGGGCTCCTATTTACAGCAGCAGGGAGAGGTTATGTACACGTGGGGTGAGAGTAAAGGGGAGGCTGAGAATATGGCCAAGCAATTTCATGGTGAATTATGTACGGTGCTGCCCAGCTGAGATCTGGGCTCCACTGGGACAGGCACCAGACAAGCACAACTAAAAGGCAGGAGCCCCTCTGAAGGAGCAGAGAGGGAACCGGAGAGGAGTTGGTGGCGGTGGGGGGAGCCCAGCATGGCTGAGGAGTTCCCAGCTCCATTGCAGCGGTCGTGGGCAGTGCTGCAGAAAAATAGAAGGCTAAAGGAGAATGGCACAGCTCTCATCTAAGGGAAAAGAAAAACCAGGAGGGATGCGAGGAGCTGTTTCAAGGTGAAAGTCTGGGAGGCTTTGCCACTTGTGGGGTTGATTCTGGCAGATCTAAAGGAAGGAGGGAGCCAGTCAGCAATTCCGGGGGTCGGAGACAGCCTCACAGGGAAGACAGATGGGTGAGCAGGTGCTGCACCTTCCGAGCAGTAACTCAGCAGAGCAGAGCTGCCATCAGACCCTAAAAGGAGTCATCAAAGCTGCAGCAGAGCCTGTCTCTGGGCACAGCTCTGGCTCACGCTCCCTGCATCAATCTCGGTGAATTGCCTTGTGTGTTCCAGCCGTGCGCGGTCCCCAGCGCCCGGGAGCTGGGCGGGGGGAGGTGATGGCAGCCGGAACCCTGCGAGGTGATGGTCCTGCCCTGGGCTGCAGCAGGACTTGCGGAGAGCGGCTGGAGTGGGAGTGCCCTTTCCTGGGCACTGCGGGGTTGGGGCACAAACTGCCTGTCCCTTTCAGGGTTAGCGAGCACTCGCTGTGTCTGCTCGTCAGGCACGCAGAGAAATCCCGCTGCGCCTGGACCAGGGGAGCAGCGCCCAACTGATGGAGCTCCCTCTCTGCTCCTGCCCAGCTGGAACACTCGAGGCGTTTCCCCGCTGTGCGCAGCCCTTTCTGCGGCCGAAAGCTTTGAATGCTGCCGGTGCCGAGGGCAGTGTTTTACCAGCAAGAAGGGAGAAGAGTCTCTCAAAATTGGCAAAATTGGCCTGCGAAAGGAGAGCATGAGCAAAGCTGCGGGGGATTCACTTGCTGAACTTGCTGCCTTTGAGGGATGGTTATTAAAGAACGCAGGAGGCTACCTTGGAGAAGGTGCCTGGGGTGAGTTGTTGCTAGTAGAAGAACTAGTAAAAGTAACATTTAGGACTTAATGAGTCTTCCCACCTTCCCCCTGTCTCTGGTCTGCTCCCCAGGCTTCACCCCTGCTCTTTTTAAACTTCTCATACCATCATCACGCCATCGAGCAGTCCCAGCTCCGCCTTGGGCGCTGACTGCAGCCGCTCCATGGACCACTTCTCGATGATGGAGGACACGTGCGGGTTGTCCACGTTGAGGATCCGGAAGCCGGTCAGGTTCACTCCAGAGTAGCGATATGGTTCTAGGTCTAATGCATAAAGATCCTTAAAAGAGAGAAACCAGTTTAAACATTTTGTTTAGCTTTGTTTTGTTCGTCTTTTCTGCATCGGTTTGTGTCAGTGTTTGAAGTGAGAAGGCAAGAGCCCACTGGAGGCGAGAGGGAGGGCGATGCCCTCGCGGGTTGGGGGTTGTACTGTCTGTTGGCATCAGTTGCTGCCTGCAGAGACTCGAGGTGTTGGTGGAACTCGGTGTCACATTGAGCAGGTTCTCCCACCCACAGCAGAGGGAAACTCCTGCCAAGGAACTCGCTCTCTGCATAGGAGAGGCAAGTGAATTGTGGGGAGAAAACCAGAACCGCGATCTGTAGCCATGGAAAAAGAGGCTTGCGACCAAGGGGGAGGCGATCAGGCAGAGTTCCTGTCTCTGAAGCTCCCCGGGGCCTTTCCACGGAGGCTTTGCTGTGAGCGCTGAAGCCCTCGGGGTGCTGCAGATGACAGTAACTCTGAATGCAGAATGCCAATTTGCAGACGGCTATCAAAGAGGAACTAAGACGCATTTCTTGACATTCCGACCAGCCTACACAGTCTGCAAGTGAATGAGAGTGCCCTTTATTCCATTAAAAAAACCCCAGCCAGGCAGCGCTGGGCTGCGCTGGCAGCCAGCCCACGAGCATCACTTGGCAGGCGGCGGGAGAGGGGCTCCGAGAGGCCTCTGCCAGTGCCCTGCTTAATGCATCTCCTGGCTCCGCCACGCGTCTCAATATTAACTTCAGTTCAGGGATTAACTTCGGCACTCGCCAACCAGGCTGAGTAGTTTGGGGTCAGGCAGCGTACCCAACCCCAGGGGGGTCGTTAGTGGGTGTTGGGGAGAATGCTGACTGGGAGGGGGCTGCCTTTGTGGGAACTGTCTGTTGGACAGGACGTATTTCATCAGAGTTTATCCTGAACCATTTCTGTGAGTATTCAGAGGTAGTTAAAATGTGGGGAGGCGGAAAGGCACCACCAAGTGTCTCCTGTGATAGGAGTGGGGGCGGATGTGGGAACGGTGTTCCTTTCCTCACAAGGGATTATAAAAAAGAGTTTAAATACAGCATGGGATGACGTGGCTGCTTCTGCTTTGTAGAATCTGGCTGTGCTGGTAGGACACAGGCAGGCTGGGGGTTCACCCAGACACAGTGCCCGTCAGCAGCGAGCTCTGATCCACCTCAGGGGAGCTGGGAAAGTGCAGGCCCTAAACCACCCGGCCCTGGGCAAAGCATAACAAAATCAGCGCTCGCCCGTAACCCGGCCTTCGTTCTCGGGGAGGAGCAGGGAACTCTTAGAACTGTTTTGCTGTAATAAGCTTTGGGGGGGTTGATCTCTTCCTTAAAGGCTGGCCTCTGCCTCTGCACCCCGAGGCGCTGCTGGCAGATGCCGCGTTGTCATCTGCGGGTGCAGCCAGGCCCGAGCTGCTCCTCACACCCCCAGCAGGGGCTTGGGGGGTTCCTGAGAAATTACAAGTACGAACCGCCACGTGTTGTCAAAGGACATTGTGAAAAACAGGCTACGGCGTTGACTTTTAAATGACTTGCAGTAACTAAGGGCAAACACAGTGGTTTAACCTCAGACAGAGGCTTCTGCCACTTGGATGCGGGGCTGAGCAGTGCTCCTGTGCCTGACCCGCTGGAATACATCTAGTTCTTCAGGAGTTGTAACCTTTTGTCAGACACTTCAGTTTGTGTTCTGGAAATTGCTGTGGGGAAATAATTTTTGGTTGCCTTTGCCCCTCAGAACGCGACTGTATGTGACAAATCTGATCCTCGGAGCTCCAGCCCTCGTGGTCTCTGTCGCACATCTGTCAGACCACCGGCCCTGGCACCGTTCAGAGCCCAGTNGACTGGCGATGTGCTCGGTCACGAGAACGCTCGTGTCACGTCGTGAGCCATTGGGTTTAGCAAAAGCACCCGACTGTCAGTGCCAATGGAAAGCCGAACTAGTTTGGTTCGGTGCCTAAGCAGGAGAAGGCAGGTTGGGGGCGTCGTTTTTGTTGATGTCGACTCAGAGCGTGGGCAGATTCCAGGTTCTGCCCGTAGCTGCAGCACAAGTGACAGCAGCGGTGGGGAAGCTGCTGTGTTTGCAAGGGCTCGTTTTCACAAGCTGCTGAGAAATTCCTCAAAGTGTTGGTTTGAAGGGGGCTGTGCCTCGCGGGGTGTAAAAGCTGTGCAGGCATCGGGCAGCGGCTCAGAGCCTTCCTCCAGCTCCTCCTCCTCTGGTGGAAGCGGCAGAGGGGCCCCTTCACGCCCAAGCCAGCGAACCGGAGCCTTGCTGCCTAGCAAAATGTTGAAGCATTTCATGCCAAGTGTTGATACACTGTGCTCAGTATTGACGAGGGACCTTTTAGAAACATTCAGTATAACATAATAGACTAATTCATTAGCACCCCATGGGTCTAGTACTGCAGAAGCCGAAGCACATGCATCGCAAGCGAGGAAAACATTGCCTTAAGGAATGGCAGATTAAAATATCTTTCCCATGATATAACTGTTATTTCAGGAAAGTGGCATTAATTGTGATTGCTTATCTATTAATTTATTATAATTCCTCTTTTCCCACCTCCAGGCTGTACCTACACATGAAATGTACTCGAGGCTCAGCCGGGGCTGATTAATAGGAGGTTATCTGGGAAATGCTTAAAGCTGCCTGGAATAGATAATGGCAACAGGGGTAATTAAAATGTCTTTTGCATTTGAAAAATAAATTTTGCCGTTTTTAAGGGTTAGTTTAGTCTTGTTTTTTTTTCCTAAAGGAAAAAAAAAAGATAAATTGGATCTTCAAAATCACGCAGAATTCAGCAGTACGCTAGACAATAGCATCCTAACTGGAAACAAAAGCGGCACGCCTAAAAAACCCCAAACCAGAACGCCTCCTGGAGTTAGAGGAGAACTGGCCCGTGTTTAATGAGAGCGGAGTTAATTTCAAGCCGAGTTCTTCTCATGCAGAATAAACCTGCGGTGCTGAGCTCCTGACCACAGCAGGGCTGCTCCTGGCTCTTAAGGGAGACCAGGATGAACAGGCAGGATCACACACCTCGCTCTGGCTGCAGCTTGGTCCCCTCAGCCCCTGTCTGTGGGACCACAGCCGTGCAGATTCCCACATATGCTTCTCTTGCAGCGCGTGGGTAGCTGCACTGAAATCAAAATGACTGGGAGGGGAAATAAAACCAGAACCTACATCTGTGCAAAGCTGAAGCCGCTCCAAAGGAATGAGCCAGCCCGAAAAGCGACGACAGAAAAGGCTGACGTCGCTCAGAATGAGCACCCGGGTGGTGCTGCGGCTGCAGGGATGTCACAACCAAATCCCCGTGCTCTGATTCTAACCTGAAGCTTAGTCCAGCCCCGCACTCTCCTCCTGTCAGGGCACTGGAGCTCCCTTCCCAGCCCACCTCCCTGGTGGGCACACCCAGGACAGGATTCCCTCCCTCTCTCCTGCCTCTCAGACTGTCTCCTCTCTTTCCATTCCAGCTCAGCAGAGTGTACAAGGTGCTTGTGCAGATTAGATACTTTACCAGAGTGGTGAAGATGAAGTGGTAGTATTCTGTCATCATTCCCATTGCCATGGCCTTGAAGAGAATAGGGAAAGGAGGTTAGTGACAGTGGATACCAGAACAGAGCAACAGTCATGCAACATAAACCTCTAAAGAACCGATCCGGAAGATGTGGCAGGAGACTACGCACAGAAGCACAGAAACTGGATGCTGGATGGTCCCGTGAAGCAGTTAAGCGTGTGCAAGAGGCATCTGCTTAAGTGCTGAGCTGAACAGGGGTCCTCGGACCTTTCTGAAACAGTGGCAAAGCCTCAGGGTCCAGCTTCTGTGGGGGCCGGTGGCATTTCTGGGTGTTGCATCGTGTGCTCATGGGTCACACACAATGCAGAACCCTCCAGGGACACAGGCTGGCTTCTGTCGGCATGGCTGGGAGAAGGGAGTTGCCTTTCCTTCTGAGATACCAAATAATGAGCAGCCTTACCTAAACCTGAGCAGGATCATCACAGAACAGCCCATTCTTGTGGTTACAAGTGCCAGGTACTGGCTAAGAGGCTGAGGAAAAGGCTTTTTATTTCTTACATGTGTATTTCTGATGCCCTGCGTCCCCTGCCCTGCAGTGTCCGTCTGTGTAACGCGTACCTGCCGCTCGTGCCCGTGAGTCCTTCTCCTGCACACAACAGCCAGGCTCTAATGTAGCACCTGGCTTAGAAATGGATCAGTGAGAGCAAAGGCACAGGGATGGGGAGCGGGGACATCTCCCATCCCTTCGCCCTTGAAGCTGGCGGTCCGGAGCCGCGGGCTGTTGGCGAGCCCGGGCTCTAGGTGCGCCAGCCCTGCCACGAGGGATGGCTCGTGCAGATTGCTGGGATGTGCATAACTGAGCCGCGGAGACAACATGCTGCTCTCTGAGAATGGCTGTGGGCTGAAGGGACCTCGGCTCGGTGACCATGTCCAGCCCTGCACAACACCAGGGAAACGTGTTTCTGTCTATGAGAAAGGTCATCTTGAATTTGGTGGATGGCTAAAGGAAAGAGGCTGCTGTGGTTTTGTCTGCGATACTGCCTCTCTGAGCGTGTTTTCTGGAGAAAACACATGAAAAAGCACTTTAAAATCTCCAGTGATGGGAAAGCAACTTCAGGCCTCCCAGGAAATCTTTGCTTCCCTTGGTTTTTGCTAAAATTACTAGGGCAGAATTTAGCCCCAAGGAAGGCAGTGACAGTTTGAAGTGAGACGTCAAATAACAAGGGAAGGGGAAAGGATCTAGATTAGAAGCCTAGATGCGGTGACTCTAGAGCGTGACTTTATCTCACTTTTTCTGGCCTGGAAGTACCACTTTCATCCTGGGGAGCTCTCTGAGGCATTGCCCTGTCCCCCTCTCCTCCTCTCGCTGCTCAGTGGGGCTGGGGGTCATCCCCCAGCTCTCCTCACTCGCACGTCTCGAGCAGGGAACGATGCCTCAGTATGTGAAGCATCAGATGATGTGAGACCAGTTGAGAGTAAATCATGAGATTCCAGTTCAGATTCTACGGCTGGATCGTTCCAGTGGTAGGTGAATAGTCCAGAGCTGCTGTAAGGAGCAAGCTCCAGCTCCCCAGTGCTGGCAGCCTGGGTGCAGGACACATCTGGGCTTGTGGGGAACTGAATAAATGATAAACCTGGTGGATAAGCTACAGGCAATCCCTGGGATGAGAGTGGGAGCTCCAGTAGCGTAAGACGGGCACATCTGTGCACTGCAGAGCGCAGCAACTGTTCCGAGCCAGCTGCCAGGGAGAGCGGGGAGGCTGGGGAGCCGGAGAACAGATGTGGAGCATTAACAAGGGACCAAAACTGAGCAAGGCCAGAGAAGCTGGGGTGGGTGGGAACGCCTCACCAGCAGACCTTGATCTGGGCTAAGTTCCTGTAGTGATTTGTTTGTCCAAGAGGGTAAAATAACAAACGGTTTGATGTCTCGGTCACTCCAAGAAACCCAGACTGGAGCAGTACGTGGCAATGCCATATGTAGGTCTTTGTGCCAGCTCTGGTGGTGTTACTCAAGGATTACTAATCCATGGGGATTTTGACTACTCCAGTTTATATGTCCTGCCCAGACGATCAGTGAGTGCCTGGCTACTCTGCTGCGGGAGCGTGTTCCCTTAAAGGAGCCAGGTCTGGACTGGTGTGATAGTGCGTGCGTGGTCAGAGCTGCCTGAGCGAGGCCAGGCTGGAGCTGCTCAAACCACTCGGTGGTACCTGGAGATCCTCAGAAACTAAAATCCATGGCTTTGGGTCCTGTAAAAAACCAAACACACGCACGAAACCAGGCAGAAGGACTTGGAAAGACTTCTTTCCCCTAGTCCCTGCTCTCCTCCATCTTCCTCCCTCCGCTCTCACAGTGATGAGCAGAGCAGATGGCACAATAAACTATAATAAACTGCATAATAAGTGAACAGCACCAAACACAACCAGCATGTTAAAATAATAGGCAGGAGACAATGAGTCCCTTCTATTGCTTTCTTTAATAATCCCTCCTAGGCTTTCTGATTTCTCTGAGCGCTTCCCTTCATTTTGCGGCAGGCTGCAGAAGGCTCTTTCCATGTGCTTGCTTTCTCAGCCCTTCGGGGGATTTGTTTAATCTATGTGGTGGTGTCTTGCTGGGCTGATATGAGCAACGCTTCCACCGGCTGGTTTGTAGCAATCTTTGGGAGAGCATTTTCCTCAGCCTCGTACCGACCCCGACACCTAAAGGCAGGTGGAACCGAGGAGGAGCTGGGCGAGCAGCAAACCTTCTGGTCTGAGAAAAATGCCAGTGGAGGAACTCGGGGACAAAGGAGAGACCAAATGAATGGAAAATCACTGACATCTGGCTTAAAGTTCAAGAATTGCAGACGGTGTTGGTGAAGGGACAGAGGACGCTGTCCCTCCCAGCTGTCCCAGTCCCGATGAGGTGCAGGACGCGTGCCCAGCTCGGAGCGGAGCTGACGGAAGCAGCGTGGCTGGCACCCCGCCCCTTGTGTGGGCATGGAGTCGCAAACCCGGGGCCATGAAGAGCGCAGAAGGGGCAAAAGATAGTGCAAACCAGTGGGGGTGAACAGCTCGTCCAGGGCTAAGTGAGCAGTGACAGAAGTGGCCCAGAGCGCGATCCTGCCTGGCGCTGCTCCTGGTGCGGGCAGAGGGCAGGGGCTGGGGCTGCGCAGCAGCCAAGGAGCAGCAGGTCCCCTCTCCCCTAGTACGGCCACTCTCCGTGCAAGGTCCCTCAGCGGCCACGTCAGCTTCACCCCCAGGGCCCCCTCTTACCTGCTTGAGGATCTGAGCCGCCATCAGGTGGCTGCAGTCGAAGATGATGCGGAATTCCCTGCCCCGCTTCATCTCCTTCAGCAGCGGCCGGGCGTCGTCGGTGTCCAGCGGGAGCTGGCGGATCTTCAGGCGGATGTTGTACCTCGATGGGGCCATGATGAGCTCTTGCAGGCGTATGAGGCCTTCAGGCATTGCACAAAGACAAACCCCCAGTGTTACGGGAGGCTCTGCCCTGACCCTGTATCCCAGCAAGGTGTTTCTCCCTCCATTATTTTACGGAATGCAATCAAGACTTTCCTTCCTCCCTCCTCCCCTCCGTCTTAAAACCACTGCTAAAGGCGTATCAAAGCCAAGGTGCCACGTGCCCATCATTAAACCCCCTGGTATCTCCAGAGCAGCTATTTTAAGGAAGAATGGTTTATCCTGGCGTTTCCCTGCCGCCCCTGCATCCAGCTATGGTAGAGCTGGAGTCCCCGCAGTGGGTAGGAATAGGAGAATAGCAGGTTGGTCCTAACCTTTGACATCTCAGGGATCACAATATTTTTTCTTAAGCGAACGTGCCCTTGAGAAAGGACAGAATATGATAATCAGCTGTACGACAAATTAAAATCTGCGCTATTTACCATGCATGGCAGCAAAAGAAAAAGACGAGTTGTGCGCCTGATTTATGAATAGTTCATAACGATCACTTAATCACAACTTGTGACTTCCCTGTTACCCTTGGAATTCATTTGCTTTTTACGCAGAAGGTAGGAAGCCCTGCTGGACACAGCTAAGCAGGAGTTATGGGTATCTAGCATTGTGAGAAGAAATACAGCAGATGCCTATCGCAAGGAGGAGAAGAGAAGCGTGTCCCTCTGTGTAGTGGAGGAAATGCATGAGAATGCGCCACGAAGGGAACATACTGTGACCCACATTTGCAAACAGGAATGTCAGACTTCGTTCTCATCAGCCCTCCCCTACAGAAACCGGTTGGGTTAGTGGAATTAGGTTGGACAGGCCATCCAACCCGCCTTTTGTTTTGGGGGGTTTTATCTATCGCGCTGTGTGGCGCTTGGCTTTGTTTAACCATCAACAGCTTTTCCCTCATGTGAAAAACTTTGTGGCTGTGTTTTATAGAATGAGCCAGCAAACAAAAAACTTTCCAGGACTGCTTTTGCTTTTGGCTGGGAACTGCAGCCTCAATGGGAGCCACAGACCAAGATCTGTGCTTGTGTAGGTGGCATCGTGGTACCAAATAGAGCTGAGCTGAGCCACATCAAACAATTAATCCTTCCCCGACCTTTTGTTGTCCGGGGTGGTGCTGAGGGTTACCCACTTTTCAAGCGCTTTGTGAAGGCAACACTTCAGAAAGGATCCCAGGACCTTCCGCAGCGCTTGCCTGAGAGCCGGGGAGCCGCTGTGTTCCCTGGGCACCATCACTCTGTGGGGGTCTCATTTTGCTCCTAAAAGGGCTCGTTAGAAAAGTTCCTAAATGGGACCCATGGCAAAAAGAAATCTCCTGGATTCCTCAGTTAAAGCCCCTCCTTTACCCACCTGTGCTGTCATCGTAAACCACGGTGGCTGACCTCCACTTCAGGTACTGCACCAGGTCCAGGATGGCGTGGCTGAGGGAGGCGTAGTCAGGATACAGGTTGACATAGAAAGTGTCCTTGTTATCCAAGGGGTGATGCTTCCATCGGAGCTGTATGTGGGGGACTTCCAGGGCATTGCAGATAGACTGGACGGCGTTGGTACAGGAGCCTTGGGACGGTCCGAATATTGCTACGACCCCCAGAGCGAGCTGGTCACAGGCTGAGAGAGGAGGGAAGGACCATGTCAGTAAAGTAGGGGCAGCTCTGCGGGAAGGTGGGCTCTTCAGGGCAGAGCTGGGGCACAGACGTCTTCCTAACCTGGACCATAGAGCCATGGATGGACAGACAGACAAGCTTCTGGGCACTGACAGCAGCGGAGGTATTGGGTCATGACAATGGTGGCATGAGAAAGAG
>WEIS01089748.1:0-13707 GCA_013389965.1 Todus mexicanus | reverse complement strand
AGAGGGGACAGGCAGGCTCAGCATTCACTGGCAGCTGCGGGAGCTGGAGAGCTGAAACTGTCCCTCGAGGAAGCGATTCTTGCAGACACGTGAGCAAGGTCCGCTATTGCTCTGCTATAGCAATCCAGGAGAAAAATGAAAGGCTGCCAAGTGTTTAAAAATCATTCATTTTATTCCAGCATCACTCAGTGCCTGTAACTTTGTGAAATATTGTTTGGAAAGCTGATTGTTTAAATGGGTGTGGGTAGAAAAAATCAAAGGAAATGCTGCCCTTCGAGGCAAGGCCATGGTCCTTAATTTCAATCAGAAGTGAATGAATAGTAACTATTACTCTTCAGCCTTTTGAGTGCTTTGTGTGCTCCTAAATCCATGAATGATTGTATAGGGGAAGCAGCAAGGAAAAAGCAATCTGCTTAAGATAAAAATAAGTTCTATGCTTTTTCTCTGTAAATTTTGGCTTGAGACTTTGGCTGAGCATGAAGTAAACACTCCGTGATACCGGAAGAAGCCGAATAGCTTCTTTTTACACTCATTATTTTTATTTTTCATTTTGGCCCTTCTGGATCTTCCTGAGAACACCTCGTAGTCCCTTCCTATATGACCTGTGGGCTAAGGGATTTCTCTTTCTTTTTTTAAAGCTCATTCTTTCCAGATGTAAAAGATTCCAGTTACTTCAGAGACCCCAGTCAGATTTCTCACGCATTGTTCGCAAAAATGCAGCCAGAACTCCTTAGGCTCATAAGGTAAGTTTTACAAAGTCTAAAATTAATAGAATTATTTGATCTAAATAAAAATAGGAGTTGGGAAGCTCAGGAGCTGCGGCGTTTCATGTGGGGGTTAGATGGGCTGTGCTGGTGCAGAAGCAGCAGCAAGTCATAACAAATGGTTCGTTTGCCAAGCCAGTAAGTTCCAAACAAGCATCTGCATCAAAGGCATTTGAAAGAAGGAAACTCAGTCATTGATTTTTCATCTTTAAGTATTATTCAATCTCCATCAACTCATTTTTCATAGACTAACATCTACCCTCTTTCGCGGTTAGGCTTTCACAGAGATGTAACTGCCATCTACTGACTGCAGCACTGATGGTCTCATCAGCTGCTTTAAATGACACACTTCAGTGGCTCTTCAAGGAAGGAGCTGCCTGTATGGGAACACCTGTACACACCCTGTCTCAGGGGATAAGGACCAGGTTATCCCACAGATTGTGCCTGTGGCTTACACGTATTTAACTCAGCAGATCTGCAACTGTGTAAAATGAGCCTGAATGGCTGAGTTTAGTATCCCAGTGTTTTGCTGGTCTTTCTCAAAATATCAGTTTTTGGAGAACTGAATTCCCAGTGATGCTGGGGAAAAAAACAAGGAGGACGTTATGGTGCTTCACAAGTTACTGCTGAGCCTTTTGAGTAACTGTGAAGAGAAGAGTAGTGGGCTTGATGTGGGACAAGATGCTCTGGTTTTTGAAGCTACCCCATGAAGGAGACTTGCTCACAGGGTGCCCACGTGTTCCAACACTCTCTGCAGCCAGCACAGTCCTGTCAGGGCCAGAGGGCCCAAATAGGCATTAATGACCCTTACCAGCATCACCCAGGTCTCCCCTGAGCTACATCATAGGAGAGCTGGTCTCAGCCCATCTCAGCCGTGCCCCTGCCCAGCCATTGATCCTTGCTGATCCAGACTCTGACCAGTGACCTGGCTCCACCTCAGACCTGCCTTATGCCCAGGGATTGTTGGGCTAGGTCTGGCTCTGGTCACCCTCACAGGGCCTGATCCCAAGCTGCAGTTTGACTTCTCAGCTTCACTTTGGATCTTTCTTTGTCACTATGAATTGTCCTGATTGTCTGGACTCGTGGTCAGGTGTGGCTGCTGGCCCCTAGTCTCACTTGGGTGTGCTGAGCCATCCTGACCCTATGCTCTGGAAGGAATCAGTTACGTTAATTGGTTTGGTGAACCTACACAAAGTACTTGCTTTTTCCCAAGCATTACAATTTAACTGAGCAGTGACTGCTCACACAACTCCTCTGTCCTGAGAGAAACATCCTGTACAAACTTGTATTAAAATACTCAAACTGATTCAAATTATTTTGGTGCCAACTTCCACATGGCACTTTCATATTTCATATCAACTGTCCTACTTCAGCTCACTTTTCTTCCTCCCTTTGGTGCTATTGGCTTCATGTTTGCTGTAAGTTAAGCAAAATCAGAATGGGACAGGCTGTAACTTCCTTAGAGGAGGTTACTATGAAGGTGGGATGCACAGGAATTATAAGAGAAATAGTGTGACTGATTTGCATGGTTTAAAAAGTGGTGTTGGTCTATAACCTTTGGTCGTACTCCTGAAAAAAATCCTCAAAAAATTAAAACAGAACTCAGGGATTTCAATTTAAATCAGCCCGAGAAATCATGAATTCAGTCATCGCTACCGAAACGTGACTCGCTTAGTTGCCAAAGCACGCAACAATGTCTGTTCTGTGCAAAACCATAAATTAACCAACATTAGCTTTGAAGAATCAGCAGGTCTCATCAAGCCTTCCAGGTGGAGATTCACAGTTATAACGAAACCTAAAAAGAGCAAGTTGAGGCTGCTCACCATTTTTCCCAATAGACCATTGCTTCGCTTGCTCTGAAGTGTAATAATTTTCAGCATAATCAAAATTTTTCAGGGTTTGATTTTTAATATTCAATCCATTTTTAAATTTTTCAAGATGTGTTTCAAGTAATTTCATGATTTATGTTCTGAATACAGCGTGAAACTAGTTTATATAATAATGCTATTTAATACAATTGTCAACTTTTTTACTTTGGAGGCTTTTATGAAAATTCCAAATAACTACTTAAAAGTACAAGTTTCTATGTATACAGATGAAAATCTGACTATAATTTTTATTTTGCAGACTACATTTCAGAACCAAGCCACGCTGATTATATCTGTAAGAGACCTATTCCTGGATTGCAGACTCAGGTTGGTGTATTTCTTCCTAATAAATTTCTGTGTACATATTTACTGAGATCTTAAAAAATATCTATTTTTTGGAAGGTTTTGATCATCAGTTGTCAGGCTGTATTTTAGAAATACAGTTCTGTATTAAATTTACTCTCAGCCAAAAGGGAAGCTGTAATGTGAGCTCACAGAACAGCAAATTTTAATCTTTGTGAATTTTTGAGGGGCATGTAGTTAATTTATCTTTATTCCCATGCAGTTAAGGGCTAACTTATACACAAAAAATGGGATCATGGGTAGGTTCCTTTGTTTTTATTTTTCAGTACTAATGATGTGTGTGTGTATATATGTAGATGAGAAAGCAAATCTGTCTGTTCTCTTCCATTTTATAAAATTTCCACCCATCTGGATGTTTTTATCTTGGAGAAAATGGAAAGAAGTATAAACTTTCCCCCCTGAGCTTTAAAGACTGCTAGGGAAATAAACAGTCGCGCTCACTGGAAAGTCAGCCTAAGTGAATGGGTACGTTCAAAAGGTTATGAACTAAAAAAAAAAAAAAAAGTAAGTCCTAAATTGGATTGCTGGCAGCAACTCCTCATGTTTCACTTACTCCAGTTTAGTTAAAATGATTTCCCTTTTTGTTTGCCAGGAAAACCAAGATGCTTTGTTTAAGTTCATTACTTCTAATATTTTGTAAGTAAGTGAGTACCAAGCTATGCTCCATTTTCTATGTACTGGACTCTCAGATGAAAGCATCTTTGTCTGAGAAGGTGCTATATTTCTCCTGTTTGGATGTAGAGCATCCAGCATTGTGCACGGACTTGTAGAGATCTCATTTGTAACCTCTCGTTTAGCTCTGTGCTTGGATTTGCAGCCTCAGCGGCTGTGCTGCTTAAATATGAGGGAAAGGGTTTTTTTTCTTCTACTTGCTTTTATTTTTTGCTTCTCAACGTTAGGCATAACTAAGATATTTTTCTCCTAGGTCATGAATAAAGGCAGACTTCAAGCACAAACATGATGTCTGTGCTTACCAGTCCGGATTCCCTAATGCTTGTGGAGATGGAGGAGGTGGCATTAGGTGTGAGCTATCTTTCCTATTGGCTACAATGGACAAAATGTCCAGTGTTGCTCACGTGAATGGAGTAATGTATCCACACAAATATGTCCACAAACATAAATATTCTGCATCAGGTACTGCCCCGTTTCTCTTCTGCCTGAGGCTGGGTGGCTGCTCAGTGCCATGGTGGACAACATATGGTCTTTCACAGGGATTTAATTCACATGAGAACAAGGTGCTTTCCTGTAGGCAGGTTGAGCTCAGATGTTACTAAAGATTTGTAACATGTCTCAAATCATCACTAAATAATTTCTCATCTGAGGAAGAAAAGCATTTTTAATTCTTCTTCTGGTTTTCTCAGCCACATCTGATCTAGCATGGGCACAGCCACACTGAAGGCTTTGCTGCAGATCCCTGCAGCGCTGTCCTTGGGTAAAACAGTGCCAGCTGCACCTCAGCGAGTGTGTGCCAGGGAACATTTGGGACACAAAAGAGTCTTACTAGTTTGGACTAAGCTCATTTTAAAGCAAAATAATTGAGAAGACAGAATATCAAGAAGAATGATGGAGGGTTAAAGAACAACCTCAGTTAAAGACTATTAATAACTTGAGGAAGGCACTTCAAAGTGCTCTCTGGGGCTAAAAAGCAGTCCAGCTTCATCCAGGGCCTTGTAAATAAGATCACCCCCAGGGTTATGCTGCTCATGGAACGGTACAACTAAATTCTTTCTGCAAACCACAGGCTCAGTTTGGATGCTGGTATTATTGCAATTTCCAAAAAGCCTTTACAAGTACTGCAAAGATGATAGAAGCCCACCAGCTTGGCTTCTTCCTGACACCTGCCCCAAGCCTCACGCAAACACGGTAATTGCTGCTGCACAGTACTGAGACTGTAGGGTTAAACCAGCCATAAATCCTCCTCAGTTTACATAAGGGCCTGTTTCTTTCTTTTAGAAAAACACAAAACAAACCAACAACAACCCCCCAAATATTAAAAGTAAATTGGTGCTTTAAGGGCTCTTTCTTCAGTTTTAGCACCCTCTAAAATACTCAAATGGAATTCTAAAGCAGATGCTTGTAGTGCACTGTGGGTGAGGATTAAGCAAGCCCAGATTAATCGTACAAGGAGTAAGCAAATGTGGAAACACCCTGACTTTTCCCCTTGAGGGGCTTCAAATGAGCGGCAGCATTCAGAGCAAGCTTTGTTGTTGGTTAGAGCCACCTCCTAGCTGGTTTCCTAATAGCAGTGCAAGAGTTGATGCAACCCTGCCCATTAACCTTTTATTTTATTTTCTGTATATTTTTATTATGAAAGACAATAGGGAGACCAGTGTGCTTGGCTAATCAGGTTTATTTATATCCAACCATGGTGTTGCCATCATTACTGGAACATACACAGTAAACAACTGGGATCTATTGCTTTTTTAGAGAGAAAATACCAGGTGTTTTAGCCAGGCGGTCAGGGGCACACGGTAAGTGAGTCTGATTTTAGAAACAGTCACTCTGTGCTGCCTGGAAATTGAAAACATCCCTTTCAGGTATGTGTTTCAGTATTTGGAAACCAATGGTCACCTGAAAGCTTTGACCCAAGTTTTACACAGAAGGCAAAAAGGGTAACAGTAACTAAGTGGAGGCATGAAAAATGAATTGTCTTTTTCTCCCTGGAGGAGAGATCCATTCTGCAGGAGCTGGATAACACTTGGAAGCTCACAAAGCTCCTTTTCATTAGAGGAATGAAAGCCTCATCATCCCTAGAGCTCTTAATTAGGCACCTTTTGCCATTCACACAAATCTGTGTCTCTGCTGTCAAGTCCTATTTGTTTTAAAAATTGATTCATTCATTTCATCTCTTTTGTTGGGCAGCAAAAATGGATAGAGCAAATGAATCCAAACACTTTGTAAATTGTAAGGGTTTTAATATAATCAGCGGGGCCACGCCAAGCTCAGAGAACGAGCGTACGCCAATGCTTTGGTGCAAAAACGCTCACAGAGCAATAACAAAAACCATGTTCAAAGTAGAGAGGGCTACAGAAGAGAGAAAAAAAAAGCAAATGTGGAGTATTAGCTACCTGCAGACCTATGTGGGACTCTTGGTGGATATTACCCTGCAGGTGTTACTTATCGCTTAAATAGGAACAGTCAAAATTAAAGTGCTAGGTTTTAATGCTACTTGGGCTGAATAGTTTTGGTGCAGGTTTTCTGATGAGGACCGGTTTAAACGTTTGATTTAAGGGAACTAGCATTTCTTTTTCATCACCTCCTGAAAAAAAAAAGTCTTAGATATTGAATATAAATATATACTGAGATCGCTGCTGTAAACCTTCTTTGGAAGTATTTCTCCATTACGGTAATATTCAGTGTTTACAAGGAGATTTTTAATTCATGCAGGAAACAACTCCTTTCATACAAACATGTAAATGTATAGACAAACACAAGTATTGCATATAGATGTTTTCTCTTCATTATTTCCTTGTCTTAAAAATCTCAATCAACATTTAAACAGGAACAAAACAATAACCATCACTTGTGGGAGCTGTGCAAAGTGTTGGGGATGTGCGACTGGAGCTCTTGGGTGAAGCCCTGCAAAGATGATGTGAGTCTCAGCACCGAGGAAGCTGAGCCTGCCCTGAGCTTGGCTGCTGCTTTCCAAGCTGAGAAGAGTCTCCAGCCATCTGCATTTTCAGGTTTGTCTAATATTTTCAAGAGGTGGCACTAAATATATGGAAGTTTTTTCACAGAATTTTGTGCAAATAAGGGTAATTATTTTGCTTATGTGGACCCTGTGTTTTCTGGGGAGAAGGGGTTTTAGACAAAGGCCAGCATGAATAGAGGAAAAGAGTAAAGATTGTTAATTGGAAGTCTTACAGGAGTTGATTTCAGATTGATTATCTGATTGTCTTTTCAGTATATGTAGCTTTCTCTTTAAAAGTGGTATCAGCTCTGGTCATTCTGTGGCTACACTGATGAGCGTGAGTCTTTCCTCACATGAACGCAGAGGAATATAGACCATGTGTTAGATGCATTGTATATCCTTGCAAATTCCCATTGGACAGATTGTACTAACACTGGTGTCTCAGCTGACAATACTGAGTTTTATTCATCTTTTTTCTCAGCCTGCTAAAGAAGTTGCCAACAAAAGTATCAGTGTTTTAGAAAATGCCTTAGGAAATTACAGAAATCCTCATCTCTTATATTTCTCTACACATTTGTTGTTGCTGATGGTATGACATG
Source organism: Todus mexicanus (assembly GCA_013389965.1). Taxonomy (NCBI): domain Eukaryota; kingdom Metazoa; phylum Chordata; class Aves; order Coraciiformes; family Todidae; genus Todus; species Todus mexicanus. Next base: position 6,482 of record WEIS01089748.1, on the reverse strand, counting down.
AGATCCAACACAAATACCTTTATTTAGTTGGATACAGTATGATTTGCTTTTGAGTTCTTCCTTTTTCGAAGATAAGCAAGTCTCACTCTTATTTTATTGATCAAAAGTTGGAATTTCCATAACCACACTGAGAGTCTTGCTGACAAAGCAGTGTAAGCAAATTGTCTTAGAGGTACTTGCTTGCTAGAGGACTGAATCGAAAAGGATTTATCAAGAGGGTTCACGCAAGAAGGAGCTTTGGTCTTTCACATGAGTAGCCACTGCTTGCAGTGCCCAGCTCAGATTGTGGGTTTGTGTATGAGGCAGATCAGATCTTGGACATCACCAATGAGTCCTCTTCAATGGTAGGTGTTCTTTGCTGCAGTGTTTCATACACACTTTTTTGCCCAAGGTTATATAAGTCCCTGCAATCTATATTTTGCTTACAAAGGTGAGAGATGGTCCATGCATATACTCTGCATTTGCGCTGGATTAGCTGGCATTTGCAGCACAAATTCTTTTGAATAGTGACAGTAAAAGCATTAAGCATCAAGGCACACTGGAGCTGTGTAAACCCCAACAGACTCACCCATAAGACTCTAACTTATTTAGTTTCCGTTGTGTAAAAATATACTTGGGTCTCCACCTGCAAAAATTCAGACTGAAACTTCTCAGAAAAGCAGTTTCATCTTGTAGCGTATCAGGGCCAGGCATCTGGTGGTGTCAGAATGAAAATGTGACATGTTGTGTTTAGCTAGACCTGAGATGAATTTTGAAAATTGCTCAAGCTTGGAAAGTTTTACATGGTTTGGGAAGAGGATTTGCTGCTGAAATGCTCAGCTTAGCTATAGCAGCTGCTGCAGATCCCACACATGTGTCGGGCAATGAAAGATTAACAAATCTTAGGCCTGAGAGATGAAAGTCACAGGGGAACAATACAATGTACCCTGCAAAGCCTAAACTGTTTCTCTCTTGTTTGTATCTGAGCATTGGACTGCTCCAGTAAAGCACTGAGTACCCAGAAAAATGGTATGGAAATCTGCAGCTATTTGCTTTGCCAGCAGGTTTATTTAACCACTAACAGAGAATAACTCCTTTAAAGGTGCAGAGTCTGTCCAGGGCTTCAGTTTTTAAGCTTTAATCAATTGTTGAGTATTCAAAGGTGTGTTTCAGACCTTAGTAAATCACAATTCAGACCTTTGTTTTTAAGCTTCCATCTGAAACTAGGACATGCAGGCTGACCCTGCCTGGAAGCTCCTTCAGTATGGTGAGAGGACACACAAAAAGAGTCTGAATCCCAGTTTTCCATTTTCTATTGTTTGGCTCTGACTCAAGACATGCCCTCAAAATCCAGAGCTCTCAGTGTTTGTCCTGTTCATCTAAGCTTTAGAGGAAGAGTGGAGCATCTTAGCCCCCAAAAGTACTGCAGCCATTCACAACCTCTTTACACATCATCTCCTCCTCCAACGTCCCAACAGGTTTGGGCCAATGACACTGTGGCCAGCTGGTGTCATACACCCCCTCCCAGTGTAGTTTGTCATGCTCAGATGTCCCACGCCTGCGGCAGTACAGAGGCTCCCACCTGTGTGCAGGCAGTTGTACCACTCCAGTATTTGCAAACAGCTGTTTACAGCTGCTGTAACTGCTCCCTTGAGGACCCATCATCCTGGAGAGTCCTCCAAAGCTGGGAAGCTACAGCAGCATCTCCTCAGTGTGCCAGAGCATCCTTACAGGGTTTGGGTTTCTTGTAAAATAAATAAATAAATAAATACTGTTTGTAGTATCACCATGATTATAGTTCGAAGGCTGGAGGTCTTGGGCCCCACAGAGGTGCTGCAGCCACCCCCCAGCACAGCTCTGGGAGCAGACCCTGCAGGTCAGCCAGACGTTGAACGGAGTCAAACAGCTCGTTCTTGACAGGAAAGTACTGCCTCTCACGTGCATCTATGGAGCTGATGTGTCTCCGTGTTACTTTGCTGTGACAAATAGAGGAGGCTTTTACAAGCTTCTGTTTACGTCTTCCCAGTCTGCTCATCTCCAGTAACTATTGACATGTCTAATTAGCACCAGATGGCTGTATTTTAGCATGGGACAATATCAAAAACCCCAAAAGCTTCCATAAATGTATAGCCTTTACCAGAAACCTTACCAAGGCAGAGAATACATCGCTGATCATATTTCACAGAAATAGTGATTTGTGAGAATAATCTGAGATTTGTTGACAGATATCAGCTATTTTGTTGACATTCTAAAAATAGCTACAAATAAAATCAGTAGCATCCAATTAGCCAAACTGGTGCAGGGAAAACAAATGTTTCCGTTACATAACAATGAAACTTTTTAGAAAAAAAAAAAATAGCAAGCTGACAGTATCAAATATCTTTTAATATTGTCTGCTCAGGACAGAGTAATAATGCAAGACCAAGTAATCCCAGGAGAACACTCTTGCACAAACACACAAACCTCCTACAGCATTTCAGTTAAACTGAAAGTCTGACATGATTTTCAGCCCAGGCTGTGACGTGTAGTCTGGAAATAATACTTCAAGTATAGCTGTTCAGTGTCTTCTTCATTAATCACTGATGTGAATTATTTAGTTTCCTGTAGTACTAACAATCCTGCAACGGCTCTGGTAGCTCATTCATGTTAGTAACTGACTGCACACGCTCAAGACACTCGCAGGCAGAAATGTCAAGAGAGAGAGTAGTCAAAAGTACCGTATGGGAGGTGTGTACAGACAAACCATCGCACCGTGTCTGCTTTGCTGTCCTCTATCATGTGGACTGAATTGTGTAAGACATCATGGGAATCTCTCTTTTCCTTCAGGCAAAAAGAGGTGAAAAGCTAAGAGAAGGAATTTTTCTGCTGCTTTCAATTTCCTAACAGTAAAACAAAAAACCAGCAAGTGCTTATCTGGGGTGGCACTTCCAGGGACAATCCTCTCTTTCATTTGTGTGTAGGCTGCAACCAGCTTGGTATGTAAAGTCAAACGCTGTTGAACAAAGGTGTTCAGTGCCCTCAGCTTAAGCCTGATGCATGTGAGAAGGGAGCCGACAGCCTGGCCATAGAAAACTCTTCATCTTAGACCAGAACAAGTTCTGTAATTGCAGTCAGTGATGGACAGGAATTCTTAGATATTTGGTCTTTTGGCTGATAAAGAACAGTTTTCTCATAATTTTTAGTGGCTGCTGCCTTAAACTTTTGGGAGTCCTGAGTGATTAAAGTGAGAGACGATGTGGTGGAAGATTCAAAGGATAGATTAGTCACCGTGTTCTTTGCTAAGTGAGTCAAATAAGAGACTATGTAAGAACCAGTCAGAAGAAGGAAGTTAGTATCAGCCTTGGGTACTGAAACTGAGTGAGTTTGCTTTTCAGAAAGTTCCATACATTGCAGTCTTCTGAAAGATTCATCATTTCAGGGGTCCTGAAAAAAGAGACAAATAACCCAGTGTTAAAGAACAGCTTTGGTGAGGGACAGGGACAGTCTGAAACCCTGCAGCTACGGGAATGTGGCTGCAAGATGGTGATTTTGGGAGGTCCTGAAATGATTTGGACACCCTACCATCTCCATTACTGCTTTACAACAGATTCTCTGAAAATGTCTGTTTGGAAGAAGCAATTCTGTGCTTTAAGAGAGCCGAATTTCCCTGACAACCCCCACCACTGGCTCTAAGAGAGAACTCACACGTGTAGGGAAAGATAGTGAATTACAGAGGTTTGCAGCCTCACGTGGAGAGAAAATTGCAGGATTCATAAAGCAATAGCTGGAGGAAGTGTGTACAGATGCTTCAGAGACCTCTTGTGCAAACAGACGACACCTTAACTCATAGACTTAGAAGCAGGATTAACTTTGTCCTTCAGCACTGGTGCACTTAACTGCTTCACTGCCATCATGAATGCTACTGAAACACCCCCAGGATGACTTTTTTGTAGAATTGAGACTATGATATCTAGTACCTTCCCCAAAATAGTCTTCACTTTTGGCAACTCTCACTGGATTTAGTGGCTGGGCACTGTGACTGTCCATCTTTTAATTTCCAGTATCTGACAGCTAATTGTTTTCTTAATATTGCACCCTAGATGCAGAGAGTAGTGACTGTATGCGCTTGAATTTACTGCTGATTGGTGAAGTTAGCTTACAGACCTACTTGAGCTGCATTGCCTCTGTATGTTCCTGAAGCTACCATACTGCATATGCAAGGCATGACTAGGCAAAGCCCGGGGACTGCTTATCAGCCCATATCCATACTCTGCATGCAAGCTGTGTTTGTTCATGGAGGTTTCTCATGCCATACCTCAGCCATGCAGGATCTTGGGATTGCTTTTACTGTGGTTCTTTCACCAGCTCACCCACTACCTCCTCCAAGCCCCACATCAGACTGTCCTCACACAACGAGCTCACCAAATTAGCTCTTCTGTATGTAAAGAACCTTCTAACACTCACCAACGGCAACAGAGTACCAGACTTCTTCCAAGGAGAACAACGGATGATGAGAGCACACAAAAGAGAGGCTGCTACAAGCAAGCATCTGAAGGAACAGGATGAGGACATTGAAGAAATGAGTCAGATGTGCAGAAGGCAGAGTACACACTTTGCTTTTGTTAGTTAGAAAACTTGTGGCACTCTGAATGCATTTTCTGACTATCTGGAGCCAGTGAACTTGCTTTTGATTTGTCCAAGCTAAAGGAGCTGGGCGAGGTGGCTAGTCTCAGAAGGAAGAGGCAGTCGTGTTCAAGCTCTTCCCCTGACCTGAATTCCTGGTTGAAAAGCAAAACAGTTTCTTAGCTGAAAAGTAAATGTCAAAAGATACTAGAATTCAATTATTTCTTATTTCCACCTATCAAAGAGAATTAAGTGAGAGGGATTAAGTGGATAAATATATCAAGTGAACCAGCAGTGAAAACAGTATACTCCCTTTCTACAACTGTAAACAATTACTACCGTGTGATTTGGAAACTGTCGATTAGCCCTAACCACAGTGAATCAGAGCTTCTTTCTGGTGTAATGAAAATAGAGCATCTTGCCATCACATCAGTATAGATTGCATTAACCTTAATGACTCCTGTAAGGCTAAACCTTGCCTTGGCAGGCAGATTGAACGCTCCACATTGTAAGCCTTGCCTTTAACTTGTCTTTGTAAAACTTCCATTGATTCTACTCTAATTTAAACTAGAAATACAGAAATTGTCAGGTTTGAACAGACCACTGGTGCAACTAATTTGATTTTTTTGTTGCTAACTGTAACCAGTGATGGATGGACTCAGGGAAAAAAAAGAATAATTCATGCCCTGTCTGCTCCCCCTTTCTCTTTCCCCTTGTATTCTTCCTCTAATTTGTTTAATTAACTGTGATGTGATGCCATAGAGGAACAGATTTCTTTACCCCCAGTTGATGACAAGTTTGTGTACTGAAATGGAAATATTAACAGCTCTTGTATCTTCAAACTCTCCGGTATTACCAGAGAATGATATTCTTACTAGTGTAAATGTCAAATCCCAGTTTGGAAATAATTCTTCTATATCTCCTATATTAAACAGATTATTCCAAAAAGTTTCCAAATTCAATGCCAGGAACCTTTNNNNTTCCAAAAAGTTTCCAAATTCATTGCCAGGAGCCTTTTTTTTTTTAATTGTTGAATGCATCCTTTCAGTAGCAGTCCACATTACCCCATGAGCACCACCGTCTGCTACATCTGCTATTTTGTTATTAATCCCTGGCTACAGTTTATTTGGTGAATTCAATAGGAGTTCCTCTTAGACTTATCCCAGTGTAACAAAATATAACCTTCTTTCCTTCAGTCGCAGGGAATAAGTCTCTTCATGTTGCACTTAGAAAAAATTGCTAACTCTCCATGGGAAGAAAGATGTCTCAGCTAAAATAATTTCTTCTTGGTCTCAAGGTTGGTATAGCATTATTGATTAGCTTCTCCAAAATATCTGTTGACCTAAGTTCCCAACCTATGACATATTAAAGTGATTTTGCTATGAGCAGTTGCTCTGTACTTCAAAATTGAGCCTGTTGGGGTTTCAAACTCAGGATTTGAAAATGAAAGTATCAGAAGTTAATTACTTTTTGTATAAAAAATATAATATAGTTTCAATTTCTGAGATCTGTTAGTTTTTCTTAGCTCATACCACATCATGCTTTGTTTTAGCTGAATCTCTACTATGTTTCAGAACAGTTCAGCTATTAATACAGCAAAGCCACTGCTCTTATCAACCTTATTGCTGCAGAGATTTTGTCCAAAGCTCTATTGCTGATGTTGAGAGAACATGTATTATGAGCTTAGTCACTCTGTACATTAGCAAAAAAGCCTGCTTATGAATTAGGAAAAAAGCTCAGAAATATATTATTCCTGAAGACTACAAATACCACAACCTGCTATAGTGCAGCTTAGAAGGCTGAAGCTGTACTTGAATTAAAGAGGGGAAAGTGTCCTTCGGGCTGTGAAGTTAACTGGGAATCTCTGAGTAAAGCATTTTGCTACTCGCGTGTGAAGCTGG
>WEIS01089742.1:472-25017 GCA_013389965.1 Todus mexicanus | reverse complement strand
AGATTATCTAGTTCCAACCCCTCACACTAGATAAAATTGCTCAGAGCCCCATCCAGCCTGGCCTTAAAGGCTTCCAGGGATGAGGCTTCTCCCTGGGCAACCTGTTCCAGTATCTCACCACCCTTATGCTGAAGAACTTCTTCCTAACATCTAATCTGAATCTATTCACTTCTAGTTTTGCTCCATTCCCCCTAGTCCTACCACTACATGACATCCTGAAAAGTCCATCACCGGCTTTCTTGTAGGTCTCCTTAAGATACTAGAAGGCCACAATAAGGTCTCCTTGGAACCTTCTCTTCTCCTGACTAAATAACCCCAACTCTCTCAGTCTGTCTTCATAGGGGAGGTGCTCCAGAAACATCTTTATGTTTCTGTTTGTCCTGGAGCTGCATAGTTGTACTGCAAAAGAAGTGCTTTATGATCATTCTCCTAGACATGTAATACAGGAGTAAGGAGCATCCTCAGTTAAAAAACAAGAGCTGTGTGGTGCAGGGCGTGCCCTCCAGCATGCATGGGTTTGTTGATTAAGAAAATACCTTGAAACCTTATTAGACCTTCTAACCTTTCTGCCCTCTCATTTTCTCTTGATGGATTCTTTACTTTCTGGGTGTCTTTAGAAGCTCCTAGAGTTTTCATATTCAAATGAATGAGGGACAGGACATCTGTCTAGTGGGTACACAAATACACTGAAGATGGTCTAGTTCAGCAAGTGCATAACATAATACAAGCCTTTAATTTGTGACATGAGAGCCACAGTTCTTAATAGAATCATGAAATAAGTACCTTTTTGATAGTGAAAAGAAAAAGCTGAATTATGAGCGGTGTTTGAAGAATTTCATGCTGGGCTAGGCTGTTGAGCCACCTCACAAAGTGCTACCAGGTCCATTTTCAGAGGAATTTGCATAGTGCTCAAGACCTTCAATATAATATTCCTTTTGATTCTTCTTTCTTTTTTCTTCCCTCTCTTTAACAAAACTGCTTCCCCTGATTGATATGTTTTTAATGATTACCCGCACCATATACTCCATACCACAGTGATTTACAGTCTTTAAGACTCTTTTTTATTTGACAGCTCCTTCCTACTTGTTTTTTTGTCTCTGCATGGTAGATACTGCAGTGATATTGTAGTGCTGACAAAATGGGAATTACAAAGAAGCACTTACCAACCTAATGAAGCTGTGAAGGGAGAGGGGAGGAGAGAAAATGCGAGTATTTAAAACCGCTTCCTGTTTAACTTGTCCACCTGAGCAATCAGTGTTTCTATTGAATGGTCTTGTTCATAATTTGTGTGTGTGGGAAGAAACAAAAAACCTACCAAACAAATAAACCCCCCTAAACCCCATACCCAAACTAAAAAGAACCCCAATTTTCTTCGAAGATGTTGCTCTGGTTATTTAATGAGAGAATGGCACTCGATGCATCTCCACAGCGCTGATAATATTCTCAATTGCTAAAATGGTGGCTGTGATTTCCAGAGGGCGTAAATGAAGCCTTAGGGACTTGTGCACTTGTGTGTTCATCTGAGAAGAGAGAAATGCCAAATAGAAAAGTTTCCTGGGATCTAAACATTCCTAGCTCATTATTAAAGAATAGCTTGTATTAGTTTTTACTCTTTCCCATGAAGTTATCATAATCTCTGATTTTTGTCATTCCAGCTCTGTTTTGCTTGGTAGAGAGCAGCCTTCTGAGAATTTTCTCCCAAAGAGCAGTGATGTTTCCTGGTTGAACACCCCCTGTAAAAACACTCAAGTTATTTAACTGAACAGGATTTGTACCTTCCCTTCAGTTTATCTGTTACCTCTTCCCCACAAGACACCCTGCCTTTGGGTTACTTAAGCCATATGAAGCATCAGAACAAGCAAATGCAAGCCTTGGTTTATAGCATTTTACTGTCTCTTTACAGTCTCACTGCATTGTAGGTAGTATTGTTTCTGAATTGGAGCTGGAGAAAATCTATCTGAGGCATGAAACTCAATGATTATGGTCCTTTTGTTCTGATAATAGGTTATCTATGTAGAAACTCACGTGAACAGAAGCCTTTGTTGCTAAAAAAAGTTATCACGAATATCGTTTAGAAGGAACATATTTTGACTGGCCGTCTGGCTAGATGCATGCGGCTAATGTAATAACTATTGCTTTAGTTCTTTCCCATACCGAACTTGCTATTTGCTCTTTGTGACTGATGTCCTGTGTCAGGTTGTATTGCTTTCTTTTCCCCTCTGTATCTGACTTCCAAACGCACAGTGGAGCTATCAAATATTTGGGAAATGCACATTCCCTCCATACATTCATTCGACTGTTCTGACAAACAAGAGTATACCTGCGCTATAGTATTTGTGTAAAGTGGAGCAACAGAATAGGAAGGCAATCAAAGAGAATTTACATTTGGACATGGGTTTGCAAGCAGCTATTTTGCATTATTTGCCCAACTCCAGCGTGAACAAAGCTGATTTAAGTACTTTCCTTGTTCACAGATGCCGCATAAATAGTAACTACAGAAGTACTCTTCTCTTTACATGGCTGGATGATGTTTCTTTTTAAAGTCTCTCTGCTTCTTTCTTTCTTTCTTTTTTTTTTTTTTTTATAGCAGTTTATCTATCTTAACTACTTCTATCTCCCCTATTACCATAGTATCTTAACATCTTATAATCCTTAATGTATTTAGCCATATAACATCTCTCAAAGAAAGGGAGGTGCTATTACCTTCTTTTTATACATTTCTTATTATTGTTCTATTCCTTCAAGATAGGTTTGTTTGGAGAGGTAAAATCCTGTCTCATATAGTATCTTGATATCTCCCGCCACATCACTATTAAAGGTTACCATTCCCACCCCACAGACAAACTAAGAAATTCCCTAATGCATTTTGGGCAAAATGAATGGAGGACGGACTCGCTATTTAATTTGTTAAAATAATCTGACTCCTTTTCACTGGGCTTTTGCCGTTATGTGAGCAGCTGGGATGAGAGGTGCGAGGTGACAATGGCCAGAAGAGGAGCTTGAGCAGCACAAAGGTCACAGAAGGAGGTGGTGGATGCCAGCCCTGAAGGTTCTACCATGGTAGTGCCACTGTGCCCAACTGGTTGCAGGCTACCTGTGAAAAGGAGGATTCAGTTCATGTGTCCTAACTGTGTGATGTCACCATTTCACTAGTGCCAGCACTGCCTGATGGCACCATACACTTGCTGAAGGCTGCTACACCAGAGGAAAGCTAACTCTGCAAACAAAGGGCTGAACAGCTTTCATCAGGGATTTCTTGCAGCTTGCAGTGGTTGACTAAACATCTGTGCTGCAGCAAGGAAGTAAGCACAAATGTGTCACAGGTGGCTGTTGCTCAAGAAGGGGAGAATGTCCCCTAGTTCAGCAAGGAGTATCATGAAACTTCACCCCTGGAGATTGTCTCAGACACACTTCAAAACTCTCTATGAAATGACTGGCCAGGGTTATGCAAAGTCTGTAGGAGAGCAGAGACTTCTGCCCGTTTTCCAGGTCCTTGGCTGTGGGCTGACTTTGTCCATCTGTGAGCTAGTTCAGTTCTTTTGGTGTCATATACTTGCATCTCTTTTTCTGTTCTCTAATTCTAAATGTGATGGTTACAGAAAAACAATATTTCACATAGCGCCTGGTTAGCTGAAGGATTTATAGCATAAAATAGTCTCATGCTGGGTATTCAAGGTCATGATAAAATATCACTTTATTAAGTAGTATTTCCATGTTTTTGGTGGGGTTTTTTAGTTTTTTTCAATGGAATGTATTGCTAATTTTAATGCTAGCCCTCAGAATTTGTTGGAGTTGCATGTGAGTTTCTAGTAGGCATATATGGTCTGTGTCCCTGTTTTCACATTACCTAAGTTACTAAGTGTTAAGTTAGCTATCTTGTATTGGAGAAATTGTTTCTGTAAAAATGTAAATTATTTTAAAATCTTTATTTCCCCCTTTTCTGGAGAAGTGTAAAACTGAAATATGAACTGAAAACCTGAAGATATGTAAGGTGCTTGTATCGAGAAAATCAAAATGAATACAAAACAATATATTGAAGTGAAACATTCTAGTAACGTAACATATTTTGTTTGTAATTGGTATTCCTCCGATGTATTTGAATTCATAAGGAATTTGAGATTTTGTTTAAACTTTAACTATAAAACATTGTGAAGTTTGTTAAATGATGGAAAATCTAGCTCTGATCAATTCTCTGTGTTGATGTTCTGAAAACTGGAAAAAAAATCTGTTTTGTAGCAGATTTGACAACAGTTTATATAATTTTTGAAGCAATTCAGAACAAAGTTTCATTTCTCTGTCCCTTAAAAACCAGCAAACACTGCTAATAAGTATTTTAAAGCAAGCTGTCCTTAAAATAGACACCGCAATAGACAGGAGATAGTAAGTGTAACACTAGCTATAAGAAACAGGATGAGTAGGAATGTTAAAAAAGCTCAGGAAGAGTAGAAGATCACACTGAAAGCCAGATTTGACCGCTGTTCTGTTAATACACCCTCCTTTGCATGGACAAATCTTATTGCATGGGAGTTTACAAATGAGGCTATCTGGAGTTCCTAGGCTTCATCCTTCTCCGGTTTAGAAACCTGATTGCAAAGAGAGTTGAACAAGGCAGAGGGCCTTAGTGAGTCTGCTACAGTTTCTTTCAATGCTTTAGTTTTCTAACCTACTTGTAAGTTTTTATGAGAATGAGCTGCTTCTTTTGTCAGGCCTGTATTCCTAGATTTGAATATATATTATGGAAATCCTTCCCAGTGTTACTTCTAAGCTTTTCTTCTAGACTTCTGCTGATGATCCTAGTTCCAAGCCAAACTTAGGGTCTCCGAAACCTGTTTTGCTCCCTGACACTGTAAGAAAATGTTTCACTGCTCTGACAGCAATGTAGAAAATCTTGGAGACTTTATGGTAGGGGAAGATGATTTTATTTTAAAACAAAACTGATTTCAGTTGTTTGTACTTCTGTATCCAGCTGCTTGCAAGTATATGTGTAGAGAAGTGTGAGACCAAGTAGTCTGTACAGTTGTCTGGCCCCAGGATTCATGTGTACCAGCTGTCTGTGCAGGATTTTATGCAACAATACATAATAGAAGGGATGCCAGTTACTGGATCCTCAGCACCTGCTCTGGGCTGGTGGCCATGTGATGGTTTTGGGTGCACATTCTTGTGTTGTTCAGGAGCTTGTAGCTGACAAGTCTAAGGAGACAGTAGGTCTCTCCTTCCTGTGCCACATATGTGGGTCATTGGGATTTATAGCCTCTGCTTTGTATTGCAACCTAGGTGTCTGGAGAAGCTGCACAGAGATGTGTGCTGGGTTTGTGGTGACTAACTAAACTAAGAGCTACTAGTACTTGCCCTTCATACAAACCCTCTCCTGCCTCTCCTCATTTTCAGTCATTCTGCAGGTCTATTAGTTCTAAAATTTCTCTGCAGGAGGATGTTATGGCCGTAGCTGTAAGTAGAGCCGGGTGTTATTCTCTGGACTTCAGTCCCAACTTTGGTTTCTCCCTTTCTTGGTCTTCTTAATTGCATTGGGAAGCACGAAATGAAATAAATATCTACTTGACGTTCCTGAACGTTGGACAAATAAAATTACATTTTGAGCAAACTGCACCTGAATTTGTTTATAACTTAACTGATAAAAGTCTATTGCCATTTTTAGGAGAATTCTTTAGGGTATTAGGTATTACATTGGTGAAAGACGTGTTCAAATCAAGTTTTATGCTAAGGCAATTTTGTTTGATGATTGTTTGGTACAATAATTAAAAAACCCCGTTTGTTTTAGTAGTGTCCTCTGTGAAGCTATGTCTCCCTCTGTTGTCACTGATTCCAAAGATTTCAAACCAGAAGGTATTCTTACTGTCCTGTCATCAAGGCTGACACCTACATATATAAAAAAACCCAAACACATAGTTTAACTGGTTGCTCTTGTACCAATTCTTCAGTTTCTGCAGAGCTAAAGCATAAAAAGAGATTGTGGAAGAGTCAGGTTCTGTAGCCAGAAAGTCTCCTGTCTACTTTATTGAATAGTTTGCAGCTTGAATTAGAAGTTACTTGAAGTCCTTCTTTTCAGAATATTGTTTTTCCCAATGTGGAATACATTAGTGGGCTAGATCTGGTTTTGAATACATCATTAATGGGGGAAAATCGTCGGAAGCAACCTACGATTTAACTATTGCTAGGATGCATACCAGTATATGCAGGGCTAAAGGAAGCATAGTCCCTTCTACAAATTCATTCTGTAATGTGTTTCCCTGTGGGTTGGCTCTTAAGAAATGCTGTTGTACCTAGTGTGGAAGTAAGAGGCTTTCAGCCTCTTGTTTTCTGTTAATGTGTGACATCAGTATCTATAAAAGAAGTAAATAAATTTTTTCAATTAAATCTAACAAATTTAGGTATACATCACTGGTATGTAATACATAGGCTCTCTAATCCACAACTAGTATATTTTTTTTTCTTTCCAGTGTTTAAACTATTTTACCATCTGGGATTATGTCAGCACTATATGAAGCAGTCTGTTGCATAAGTTAGCAAGAAAGAAATTCATGTCAAAAACAATGTCAAAATTCACCTCAGGCTAAAAAAAAAGTGTGCGAATGTATATGTACGCACACAAAAATTACAAATGCCTCTAGTTTTCTTAACAATCTATATCTAGTTTCTTATCTGGATTGTTTTAATATATGAACAGAATTATTGCCCAAATAATCAATATCATGTCACTAGAAATCATGTTAAATAGTGAAAATACAAATAAAAATATCAGTAATATTAATTTGTTTGCCGGTTTTGGTGTCTATATAGATTCTTCCAGGCTTTATTTGTAGTCATGAGATCTGGAATATAATCCTATATTAATGAAATCAGTGTGACAAAATACTTAAGAGCGTAAGTTTTTAGAAGCAGCCCATCAAATATAGCAACTTTAAATAATGGTAGCAAAATGGCAATATCTTAACAGAATAGAGTTTTAACAGGTGGAGAAATGTGCATATTGTGATTTGGGATTTATTTCTGTCTTTATTCTTTACATTCTATGTCTTGATGTCTGTATTTTGTCAGTCTAAGTATTTAAAAAAAAGAGATTCTGCAAGTACTTGTGTAGTTGAATTGTCGTGTAGTTTGTACCATCTAAATTGTTCATGTATAAGAGCTTTTCCTAGATTGGTACCTAGATTTTCCTCATTTCTAAAATCCTAACCATGACAGAAATCAGATGTGTTTTTTTTTTTATTTCTAGCAATCTTGCAGAAGATTGTCAATGAACGTGATTATCCCAGTCATTAACCATCCCTCCTAATATATTTATTTTCATGGTATGGGTAAACCAAAACCTGATGAGGAACCTATTTAAATATTGGTGTGATTTTTTTCATAAAACTCATCTTAGATTGTACTATGGGTCTGCAATATCACCAGAAAGGTACAATTCAGCATGGTGTTGCTGAAGGGCATGTGAGTGGTGTGCAGTATGTCAGATCCTGAAGCAGATGCCTCTGTCTCAAGCTCTGCAAAGTAAAGCATAGGAGAGGATGGGGCTGTAACTTTACCAGGAGGACACTGCTTTCGCCAGTATTTTGTTAATACATAATAGCCATATATATACTTTATTTTTTGTCGCAAGGAGCTGGGGAAGAAGAGGGAGACTTTGGATATGGAAAGGAGGGGCTGTAGTTCATAAGGCATATTGACCGTAGCTCCTTGACTGGCAGCACTGAGATATTCTGGGCCCTCCTCCTAAGAGAGGAGAAGGTTATGGCTATGTCTTTTTCCTCAATCTGTTTTCTCCATCTGTTGGGTCATTTCACACCATTTTCCTGGACATCTATTAATGTGGTGTGAGGTCTTCAGGGATGACACTCTTGTTCCCTCTGCATTGTATCTAGTGCTCCAGAGATCTCTGACTAAAAGTGGGCTCTCTCTGCTAATGGGAATGGACTTTCTGCCTCAAGATGATTTTACAGTATAACTGTCCCTCGATCTTTTATAATAGAAATATAGTGACACAGATAGACCCATTTTTAATTTGACCAAAAAAAAAAAAAAAAAAAATATGTGCACCGAATGGGCAAGTTGAGATCCCTAAAATCAGACTAACTTCTATTTTTAACCATATGAAGTAGAACTATGTTAACATATGCAGGGAGTGAGGGTTTTGTCTTTAATATCACAAGCATTAGCTACAGATCTTTATAGAGTTTACTTTAATTCAGGCTTTTCCCATCTGTCAAGGAGCTGTAAAATTAGGACACATCCCATTTATTACTTACTGGGGAGCAGAAGGGAAAGAGAAGGCTGTGCTCTGCATGGAGGTTTACTGCAGGTGGCTTGTGGCAATGGAGCCAAACAGAGGAGGATCTATAGATGAAAACAGTGTTGAAGACAAGTTATGTTGGGTGTATATATTTTCACGGATGTTTGCCTCAGACTGCCTTCAGCTGGGACCTGTGCATTGAATGGCTATTCACAGACAGAGTGCAAGGTGTGATACTGGTGTGTGTCTCCCAGCTAAGTTTCATTTGGAAGGAACGATTCACACCAAACCAGAGATCAGACCTGTTTTGAAAGCACACTCCCTTCTGAACTTAAAATAATAATAATAAAGTTCCTACTAGGTGTACCCAAAGTATGATTAGTTATGAAATGTTTGGGCTTGGAGGATACCACCAGCCCTGACTGTTTCTTGTCCAGTCCCACTAAGGCCTCCTGCTGCCCTGCTCTGCCCAAGACCCCATTTCAGCCCACTGGAGTCTCTGACGTTCCAGAATGTTTCCCAAGGGGACCAGCTCCAGTACAGGTCAGTCTGCACTGGGTAAGGGAATCGCAGTGAAAAGGGCCAACCAGGAGCTGTTTTGGTGTTTTGGCAGCCGGGCCAGGGCCAGGTTGTGTTGTGGCCGCAGCTGGTGGTGGCTACTGAGGGGCCCAGGTGGAGCCAGGACCACTGGCTTGTTTTATGTTTGAAAATCCATTGATCTTGATCTTCTAGTGTGCTTACTTTCTCAGTTCTTCTCCCAATGACTGGTATACTCTGGGGAGCTTCTGTATAGCTCAGCTGTGTATTTTGTGGTAGTCAGGTGGTTTCAGTTTTCCTCTTCCACTCCTCTAAAAAAGGGCATGCTACCCCCAAGAGCTGTGGGCAGGCAGCTTTGGACTGAGGGAAGTCAAAGAGGGAGCATGAGCTAGTCATCTCCAGGAGTGTGCTTTCTCTGCATTGCCTCTAGCTCTTTTTTTTTTTTTTTTCCTGTGGATTTCACAAGTCAGCTTTTGCTATCTTGTGTGCTACTGTTTCACCATGGATGAGACCTTATTTGGGGTATATTTTGGGTAGTTGTCCATTTTTCAGTTTGTTGGCCAAAACATTTGGGATCTGTGTGATTCTTAAGCAACTCTTTCCCTTGCACTCACGAAAAGAGAGCACAGATGGTTTCTGAATTGGAAAATTGCAATACGTTCACTTAGTCTTTCAGCCTAAAGCTGCGTTGTTCCAAAACCACAAGACAGTGGTACATCCTGTCTTACATGCTCTAAACCAACATAACATTAGCTGCTGTGGAATGAATTTGAGGAAGCAGACATTCTTCCGACATGGAGGCTGGAAATCAAGTATTTAATCAATGGAAGCAGGTTTTCTACCCTGAAAGTATTGACATTCTCAATTACAGTGGCAACATCAAAGCTTTCTGCATGAAGCTTCAGCTAGCCCTTGAAACATATGGTGGAATATTTTTTTGTGCTGCTGCTGATCTACTACAGTGTATTGGATTTGCACTTGCATCATTTTCTTCCATTAGTTAAGCTCACCGTGCTTCACCTTTCTAATTTATTGGAACTTAACTGCTCATTGTCAACTGACTCAGAAATGCAGAGCCACACTCCATAGCCAACATATGGCCTGCAGTTAATAAATTTAAATGCATGAAGTAAAGTGAATTAAAAGTAGTATGTTAATGTTGATAGTTTTTACAGCAGAACTCTTATTACATCTGTCTTGGAGATTTTATTTTTTTTTCAGATGTTCTTCATGCACATCATATTGTATATATGCATGGTATCGCAACTCTTTTTTTTTTCCTTTCAGAAGCCTAATGGGAAAACATGAGGTTTTGTACAAACAAAAGCTTTGCATTCACTGAAATGGAAATGATACAATTTCATCTTTGAGTAAAGACCTTTGCCGACATTATCATAAACAGTAAAAGGAAAAAATGGAAAAACCTGTTGGGAGGTGGCTGAAAGAAAAGCTCTTCCGTTTTGTAGAAGAAGCGAATTTTTTTCTCTCTCTCTCCCTGCTCATACTGGCAAAATGTACACGTAGTAGTAATGTGCAGGCAAACCTTTCTTAAGTCAACATCTGTTTAAGGTCATGGAAAAAAAGGGTCTCAGACCTGAGTGTGCTTTCGCTATGTGTATTCATTTTATTAGTGAAGAAAAATGTGAGAAGCCTAGTTACTTACAGGAATGTTCTCGGAATTTATTTCTCTCTCCTTAGGTTGGCTTAGTAAGAATATTGTATTCTCTCTGTGTATTGGCTGATGGGTTAAGGATACTATTTTATTGCCCCTACCATCTAAAATTAGCTATTGGTTTAACTTCCTGAGACGTGAGTTTCACTTCCAAATTTCTCCATTTAAACTGGGGAAATTTTAGCACTTTTGCCATCCAGTGTTTGCAGGGTAGTTTGGTTACTTTCCATAGAAAACTGTAAGACTTGCTGACCAATATTATGATTTCACTTTGCTTTACTCAAAGCAATAAACAACCATCGTTGTCTCTCATTTCGCCTGATTTTTATTGATGCCAGTTCCCAGTGCTGCCGTTGACTTGAAAGGGAGCAAGACTTTCCTACTCTCCTCCTCTCTCAAGATATGCAGTGATCAGGCATTAATATTTTATTTTGTTGCGAAAGGGCTGAAAATGGAGACAGCTGCTGTGGCACCCCTTCTATGGAGGGATTGAGAAAATTATTGGGGTTGATGATCTGAGACCAGCTGAAAGACTACATTAGCTTTTTCTTTTCTGTCCTCCTTGTAAGACTCCAAAATGACAGGCTAAGAGATGACACCCTTGAGGTCTTAGTAGGTGCTCACTCCACTTCAGGTCTCTGTTTGAGGTCTTATTCAGCCCAGAGAGCAGGTTTTAGGGTTGCACTCAACCTGACATGCCCTAAATCTTGCTTCTGCTTTCTGCGTGGCAGGCACTCTGCCTGGGACAGAAGTGGGGTGGCAGGGTGAAGCTGTGCCCTTGGGCACACCGAGCAGCAAGGGCAGCAGCATGGCCGCCCTTCATAAGCAAGCACAGTGGTGCTAGGAGAGATGAATGTGCCCAGGACTCTCCAGCCACACCAGGGTTCCTGCAGCCTCTAGTCCCCTCATGATGCTGGTGGGTCTCTTGTGATACTTCCTTTTATTCTTCACCTTGGCACAATTTTTGTATCAAGTATGTGGAAAATTGACATGTTTGTTTTGTTCTGTAAATAGTTGCTGAACACTTAGGGGAGGTGGAGAAAAAAGCTTGACAGAGATCTGCTGGTATCTTTATTCAGATCCATTCCACCCCTGTTTCTTCCCAGTGCCATGCCAAGCTCTCAAGTTCTGGAAAAAGCGAAGGAAAGGCAAGATGGAGATACGGCAGCTGGAGTAGAGAGATTAAGACATTATGTGGTTCTGGAAAAAATCTCCTTATGCTTTGGCAGCACCTCACTTGTATTGTATCTCAGATTAAACGGCTGGGTGTCAAGAGGCCATTTCACATGGCAGTGCTCCATGATTTTTGAGGGTTGTTTGGTAGTTTGAAATCCCACACACAAAGAACCAGCCAAAACACAGTTTTTGTGGAAAAATGTCTCATTATATTTTGTGTTTGAAAACAAAAGAACTGACGGTGATTAAGTATGGATATACACAGAAACAAAACATTGTGAAATAGTATAGGATGAAGTAGTGAGAAATAGTACACCAGTCATTCTACTGTTAAGTAGTCATGTTAGCCAGGTGAAGAGTTTGGATGGTAAGGACATATTGTTCTGTCTCTGTTAGAGAGGAAACTAAGTAATGGAGAGGTTAAATGTCTTCTCTGAAGTTACTCAGCCTTGTGCATCTTCTGTGTGTCCCTGTTTCTTCCCCCACATTGTGCCTTAGTCCCAAAGCTTTTTTTTTTTCCTGCTGCATATTTTCCTGTTACGCTATATATATTTAACCTGGAAAATGCTATGATATATAGCTGATTATACGAACTACAGTGTTAGCTATTTTGTAGTTTGGGTTTTGGTGTTCTTGGGTTTTTTTGTAAGGTCAAACAGTTGACCTGATAAATCTAAACCAAAACCAAATAGGTAACCCCCCCCACAATTCTACCCTTTTTCAGACTGAGTACTCTCTTTTGTCTACACTCCCCAGTTCTTTTACATAAAAGCAAACACTCTTTTATAGCCACTTTGAATAAAAGCAAAGGAAATTAAAAGATATCACCCCAAAGAGAAGGAGGAATTTCTTACCTCTCCCCTTACTCTGTTTATCAGTGACTAGAGTGCTTGTAGAGGTAATAGGAGATTTCAATGGTTTTTTTTCTCTGGTGTCGGAGGAAATGTCAACAACCTCATGGAAAAATGTATGCCTTATACACAAAATAGGTATGAATGTCATAGTTTTCTACATATGCTGCATTTAAGAAAGCATTTTTTCCAGATTTTTTTTTCCCCTCCCAGAGGGCTGGCTTGAGTAGAAATCTTATGGGAAGGTATTGAAAACCCTTGTGGCTCAACCAGGGACCAAACTCAGCTCTCTTTGCTCTATTTAGGTAAGCAATCAAACTGTGAGACTGTCCTTCTACATGCCCCTGTTTGGCTACCCCTCTCCAAATGACGTCATGTCCCTGTTAGCTGACTTCGCAGTTTCTCTCCATTCCCCCTCCTTTTCAGAGGTTTTGGTGTCTACTCACAAATAATAAATATACAAGATGATTGCAGAAGTTATCACATTGTTAAAAGACAACATTGCTGGAGAAGTATTTGTTCAAATGGCTTTGGCTTGACGTCTAGGTTCTGCAAGACTGATTCCTTGGGCAGTATTATTGGCCCTTTGGGGGTTTGAATATATTTACATGTTTACATATTTTCTGCTGCAATGAAATTTTTTGTGTTACACTTGACTTTCACAGTAAGTAGGCACTGACATAAACAAAGAGGTAATAACTAGATTCTTCTTAGTATGATCTTGAACTAGCCCAAAATGCATTAGTTGAAAAATACAGATAATTTGTCTCCTGTGCATGTGGGAAAGGTCTTGAGCATTTCTGTTGCCTGTGATTTCTAGTTCTATCATTGTCACCTTACTACAATGCCTGTTGTGTCAACAAAAATAATCTAATTTATGAAATGCAAAGTTATGCATCTGCTGACACTACTTTCAGTGTATAAAAAAAAATACTGTGAAAAAGCCGTTAGTAGAGGCAGAGAGAATTTCTTGCTTGTGTTCAGGTATACGGTTCTGATTCATACTGATATCTGTAGAGTTTTAATGTTTTTCTTAAGTCTAATTTGTTAGTGTGTTTTTTCTCCAGTGTTTAAGCTGTGCTTTTCCTCTGCGAATTCTTCAGATGCTTTCTGTTGAAAGATGTAAACATGCTGCCCTGAAATATTCTAGGGGAACCCTTAGATGTCTGTGAATGTCAGTGTGAGCCTGGATAAGATGAGTACACAGGAATTTCGGGTATAGGAGCAGTAGAAAAATGAGAAACTAGAAACTGGATTACATCAATCTATCTTTGGCTTTGATAAATCAAAGTCAAGCAATTTGAGTTTGAAATAGATAAGGAAGCCATAAGCAATTCACACAAATGTGTCTTTCATGCCTTTAAACTACTTTGAGTTTTTTACAAACTTGACTGCAGTAAACGTATGCATATAAATAAAAGATAGTATGCAGACCTATGCTTAACAGAGTGTTTGTAACTTTAAATTCCTACAAATCTGAAGATTAAATCTCTTGCATTTGATACTGTGCAGCCAGTCTCTTGAGAGTCCTTTGGCTATATGAAATGAAAATATGTAAATTTGAGGCACAAAGACATACAGATGAAAACTGCTTTTTGTCATCAGAGAACTCCATTTCTGTTTTATGTTGCAGAATCTGCAGTGTGCTATGCCTGATATACCTTAAGGATTGCCTCTGTAAAGATAGCGCTCGTATGCTGTCAGCTGCCTACAGTATTTTGGGTCAAGGATGTCTTCGTGTTGTGGGCAGGATTGGTTTTAACCATGACATAAATGAATAGATTTCCCAAGAGTTTTTCCTAATTATGTTTTTCCCTCTTTTGTGATGCAAATCAAGACTCTTGTAAAATCATTCTATCTTTGCTTCTTATTTACTAGTCACATGCACTTTAAAAGTATTTTTCAAACACTTTTTATAAGATTGGAACAGACTGCACAGCTTGTTAGAAACTGTTTAAATAGTACCTCAGAGAAATACTAGATGTGTGAAGAAGCAGCACTCCTCCTCAACCGCAGATACCTTTCTTCCATTCCTTTCTGTTCTTAGCTTTGAAGGAAGATTAGGAAAACCTCATTTATTACAAATTGATACTTGCTCATTTTGGTGTTCCGTGCATCTTCTGAAGTGACCTGTGGCTCCTGGATACTCTTGTGCTGGATACTCCAAGAAACAGTATCAGATGCTCTGCAGGAAGCTCAGCATTTTGTCAGCCTTGGTGTTTTAATATAAATTCCATGTATTGCTTTAATTTCCATTGTTAGTTACATGAGGGATCCCTGCACATCAAGAGGCCAAACCTACTCTGCTTTTCCTGCTGGAGTGGGGGCCAGGCCTCAGTGATGTCCCTCACCAGTCAGGAACTCACAGGGGTCCTGCATGATGACCATATTTCTCACTGTGGCTGCCTGCACCTCTGAGGATGGCAGGAGTTAAAATTGTGCCAAATAGGTAAAATCTGTTTAGGACTAATTATAAACTAGGTGTAAAAGCAGATTGATGAGAGCCCTGCCAGACGGGATCTGCCTTTGCATTTATCCCTGGCAGCTGTGGGTGAAAAGAAATCCCCTCCCCTAGCCCATCCATTGGATATTCCCTCCACAGTAACAATTTTGGAGAGAAAATGAAAACCTCAAAAAAGTCCCAAACACAAGCAGTGAAGGGAAGCCCCTCTAAGAGGGACACTGGGGCTGGCTGCTGCTGTTCCTTCCCAACGGGCGGTGGCTGCGAGGCCAACTGCGCTCGGCCACTCAAAGGCTGCGAATCATGATCCTATTAGAGTGGGAAGAGCAGGGAGGAGAGAGGTTTAACTTATTTAATTCTTTGCAAGTCTCTTCATGATAGGTTGAGAATTTTGTTTTGAGGGTTATTTTGGTACTCACCATCATCTGTCCTGCTGATATCTCTTACCTTACTTGAAATTGATCTCCTTTCCCTGTCCCTCATCCCTTCCGTCTGTGTTCCCCATTTAATCTCTGCCCGCCCTCTTTTCATTGTTTAGTTCTAAATTAGGTTGACTGGTATTACTAAAAACCCTGGCTGACTGGTAGGATAAACTACAGGAGGGGTTTGCAAGTTTGCTTTGATGACAAAGAGATTTTTTGATCTTCTGAAAAGATCTTTCCATAGATTCTGACCTGCCCAGCATCTATCTCATTTGTGTAAGATGCCAAGTATTCACAGGGACAGATTCAAACTGTAGTTTCTTTCTTAATATATTTCTATTGTTCCATTCCCACTCACTGTAAAATAATTAAGAATAACTCCATTATATGCAGTGGAGTTAATGAATTTCATCATGTGCAGTGGAACTGAAGCAGTGGAGAAAATACTGGATAAGCAAAATGGGGCCAAGAGCGATTTTATGACAGCAGAGCAGATGTTTTAATCTTAAAGCTGGCTATTCTCCTCTGAGATTAAGAATTACAATTTGTTTTTCCTTTGGAAAAGAGTCTAATAAAAACATCTGTGAGGAAATATTGTGTGACACTTGAAATACTTTTATACCAAAAGGGTTGAAAGTATTCTTGTTGCTAGAGATTTAGAGTACCTTTCTCTTCCTAGTTTCAGGGGGTTTACTTTAAAAGTATCTAAAAGAAAGGAAAAAAATAAGCAACATCCCTTTTAATCTCTTTTCCTACCCTTTTCCGGTAATAATAATCTGCTACTTCTAAAGTTTAGTTTTGTGGCTCATTAGAGAAACAGGAATGCTTCATTTTAGAGCTGTAAATAATGTTAGTAAATGGATACAGAGAAGTTTGCTGCCCTAAGCATTTTTTTTTCCCCACTTAAAAAAATAATTTTTGATCAGCATCTTGTCTTCATCTAGAATTATCCAGGAGGTTCCTTTGCCTGCAGTCAGCTGGCAAATCTGTAACTAATCTGTAAATAATTGTCAGAGGATAAGATGGCAAAGGGGACACAAAGGAACAGCTGTATAGCTGCCCCCATTACACATAGCTTGTCTGGTCAAGCCTGGCAGGAGCTTTGCTCCACTGGAGCTTCAAATCCACACTGCCCAAAGCCTGCAGAAACGGTTTTGTTTGATGCACACTTTAGTGACGCTACAGTGTAGCCGAACAGTTGAATTACTACATCTCCGCTTCCTTAGAGGAGGAAAGGCTATTTTTCTAGCCTTAAATTTTCTGGAATTTGACTCTAGGCCCCCGATTAATGTGCTGAGGGAAAGGCATGCAATGTATTTTGCTTCAAAGAAAGTGCACCCACCTCTCTTGTGAACAGCAAGTCCAAAAGCAATACATGAGGTGCAGCACATTCCTGGAAAACACGCCTGTCCTGGTTTGGGTTAGAACAGAACAATTCTGTTCTATGACTTTTACTTTTTAGCTAAGTCTGTCTGAAGTTAGCAGCATGTTTACCAGACAGAGCCTGCTTCTAACAGTGATAATGCTCCATGTTTATACTTAGTACCAAGAATTGGTATGCGAAACAAGGGCACTGCTAGATTTTGTGTACCACACTGGGGGGTGCAGAAAAGTAAAGGCTGCACCTTCAGGGAGGAGCGAAAAGGACAAATGACCCTAAATTAGCCAACGAGGTATTCCATATCCATATACGTCATATTCAGTATAAAGCTGAGGGATCACGAGGGTCTCGTCTCTCTTGCCCCTTCTCTCTTGGCCTATTCACCATTTAGCCCTTCGTCTTCATTTCCCTGAGATCGAGCTGCTCTCTCAGCACTGGGACTTTTCCTCACTTGGTTTGGCCTTGGCAGCTTCAGCTTTGCCCTGAGGCCTCCAGCCCCGGTCTCAGCCCCCGGCTCAGGCCTTGACTGGGCCCCAGGTTGTGGGCCGCATCCCTGAATCCAGCTCCTGGTTCCCGTCTGCTGCTGGGCCCTTCCACAGCATCAGTGGTGACAGTGACATATTTACCATCTGGGGGGTTGGGTTCGATACTGGTTTTGTACATATTTGTATATATTTACTTTTTATTATTATTGTTATTATTATTCATTTTCCTTAGTAAAGCTGTTCCAGTTTCCTTTCCTAATTGATAAGTCTCTCTCCTTTATTTTCTTTCTTCCCTTTTTGGGTGGGGATGGGGAGAGAGTTCTGTTGCAGATTTGGGGGTGCCCTGATCCCAAACCGTGACAACAGCACGGAAGGAAAAGCTCTGTATTAAAAAAACAAACAGATTTATTTTAGACTTTATCTAATTTGAATTTTTAATAGAAGAACATTTGCAAGAGTGACAGGCTGGAAGGAAATGATGATTGAGAAGAGACAAAAGAGGTCATTGCTGGATAATGAGTGTATAACTTAAAATGCATGTTCCATTCTTTCGATACAGATTTTCACAAGCTCTTCATCTTTTCCATAGAAAAGTTACAGCTGAGAGTCACAGCCACAAATGTAGCAAAATACAAGTCTTCTCTCCAGCAGGCCCGCAAGGTCTTGGTTGAAAATAAAAACATGCCCTGATGACCATGCTTGTTCATCAGACCCAGAATAATTTGCACATAAGGTGCAGAAAAGACAGGAGCCATGTAAATTCTGAAGTAGGACATGAGAATAGTGAGTGTGAGAGAGTGAGTGAAGGTGTGGGAGTTGGTTCTTGCTGTTTTCTGACCATAAATGGAGTGACTACTTAAATATTCTCTATTTCAGCAGGTACTCCCTTTGTAAAAATCTTGATGATACAATATTTGGAAACATTTTTTAAAAGGCGAACATGTTTCCGCCTGAAATCTGTTCTTGTGCTAAAGCCTCAGTGCCTGAACAATTAGAACAACATAAATCAAAATTGAATTTTAGACTGTATGGGGTTTCAGCTTCTGTTTGTTGGTTCTGTGTTTCTTTGTGTACCTTTTCAACAAGTTTCTTCAGCTTTCTGCAAGTACACAGATGTGTCATGGATGTAGCTGGGCTTTTTGCATATGCTTAGTAAAAAAGGAAACAAGAACAAAAAAATCCCCTTTCTGAAAAGAACATAGTACATATAATCACTTGGTTTGATTTTAAAACATCTGTTGAATAAAGAATTGATTTCAACAATGTATGAGTTCTCTCTGTCTTGCAGGGCTCACTTGAGGAGAAGACTAGATTACCTGTATCTTTAATATCTGATAGGCTTTTCATTGCTGCTATTCTAGCAGATGTCTAGCTTGATTGCCTCTCCAATTCTTTGGTGCAAACCTGCAAAAAAGAGTATTTCGTAAGACTGCTGCATTGTTGAAGGTCGATTGAATTTTTCAGTTCTCTGAAGAAGGTACACTGTAGTACAGAGGCGTGCATGGCTGAATGCTGCCCTTTAGCTTTCATCCGTATGTGTGCGAGAAAAACGGACAAAAGAAAACCCTAGAAATTTATTTGCTGCATTTGGGGATGTGTGGTTGTTTTCTTGGAGATGTGCTTCTTGCTCTTGAAGCACCTGGACTACTTCTATTAGTGAAAACAGATGAAGGGTTTGTATTATGCTCTTATTTACTGTTTATATTATTAATGATCCCTTTGCCAGCAGTGCTCCGGAAAATGCCAGTTTTAGTTAGACATGAAACTGCGAAAGTTTTGTGGAAAATAATATGTTGTTCTTGTGACCTAAGCTTTGGTTAGGTTCAGTACTTTATGCATAGGATTGAAATGATACTGTTGTGACCCTATCTGGAAAGAGAAGGGAGAAGACCAGGATATTTCACTCTTGGACTGCAAGGAAGGGAGATGGTAGGTTTTTTTGCTGATTGAGAACTCTCTATCGGCATCTCTAGAGTGGATTCCATCTGTCTGTATTGTCTTTGAAATAGGCAGCTTCTTTTTAATCATTCTTGCTGTTCCTCAGATTTTGAGGCTGTAATCCTAGAAGGAGTGGGCAGCCCTAGCCCAGGTGGGAAGTAAATGCCCTGTCTCTTCTTGCCCCTGACAGCCCTCACTGTGCCAAGGTTTGAAAGGACTGAGGACCCTGGGCTTATTGCTGATGGTGCTGCTTCTGATCAGAGCACCGTTTTGTTGTGGTTGGGATTTTTTCAAAATTTGTTTGTGTTGCTTTGGTTGGTTTTTATGTTTTGTTTTGTTTGTGTTGTTTTTTGGTTTGTTGTTTTGTGGTTGTTTTGTTGTTTTTTTTTCCTGTGAAGTTGTTCTGGTGGAATGTGTAATTTCTTGAAATGACCGAGAATGGGCTTAGCATGACCAAAGTTTGTTGCTATTAAGACAATTTAGAACAGGACATCTCCTGTTTTCCAGGACAAGATCTTGTGGTTCAATGGTGTCCATGTTGGTGTGTAAGGTGGTGCATGGTGGCATTTCCTGGTCTCATCTTGCTGGTATTGCTCCAGCAGTAACACCTGCAGAAGAAAACAGGCAGGTGGCTTCTTTTACTACTCCGATTAGCCCTTCCAGGTCTCTGCATTTATAAGCTAATGCTAAGGAACTTGAATTGCTGATGCTGT
Source organism: Todus mexicanus (assembly GCA_013389965.1). NCBI lineage: Eukaryota > Metazoa > Chordata > Aves > Coraciiformes > Todidae > Todus > Todus mexicanus. The sequence goes on along the minus strand of WEIS01089742.1, from coordinate 5,133 downwards.
GTCAGTTCAAGAGCAAAAAAAAAAAGAGAGAGGTCTTTCAAAACTACATCTGTTAGTCCAGCTGTTCTATCCTTTATTTTGAGTAACTTTAAAATTTTATCTTCAAGTTTCATACAAGACATGTCTGGTTGTGATTTTCTTCCAGAATTAAAGAGGACAAAGGGAGCAGGAAACCCTCATCAGAAATATTATCATTAAATATAAGTCATTAAAGAAAAATAGAAGGGAGTAGCCCCATGAATGAGTCCAGATTAGTTTCCTTTACTGTGATACCCAGATTTTCATCTTACTTCTTTGGTACTGTCTTTTATGTGTTAAGGTTAAAATAGTTGCCAGCAGAGCTGTGGCATAAACACTGTCTAGTAAAAGCACTTTATACTTGCCAAAGCCACTACTATTCAAGTCATTTACATTGGGTTGCTAAACAAAAACAGTTATGTCATCAAAAACTCAGTTAGATTGCTCTAACTGCATCTAAAGAAGAGCTGTTGACATTGTAGGAATACTGCCAAAAATGATATTTCTAACAAACACTGCTACATAGACTGGAATTTTTCAAAGTTGACCTGAACTGAAAGACTTCTCTATATGCATATGTCTGTATGTATATATATTTATTTCTGTCTCTGTGTGTGTGTATATATATGTACTTCTTTATCAGAAAAACAAGGATTCCCAAGCTGCTGCTTTTCTGATTTGAAAAAATGTAATGTACTTTTTAATTTTCTTTCTGTTTTTGAGGAAAAGGTCAAAACCACACTTTGCATTCAGTTTGCCTGAGTTGGCTTAATCTTATCCAGTAGTTAAACATTGGACATCCTTCTACTAATCAAGAGAATGCAAGTTCTGGGAATAAGTCATGTATCATTTGCCTTAGGAAAGCTAGCTATGCTTCTGAAAGTATCTGTCTCTCTGTTAGCTTATAGAAGGAGCCCACATAATCTTTTAATGGCCAACATCAGGAGTGATGTACCTCCTTCCAACTAACTTTCTAAAGATTTCAATGTAAGTAAAGAATAAGGAGACCGTGAGCTAATACCAAACTCATTGTTCAGCTGGAGGGAGCCCCACCGGCAGGCTGCAGTGGTTGAGAGCCAGGCTGGGCTCCTACAAGATGCTCCTCAGCTTCTGGGAGTGGAGTGACTGCTGGTTGTGTGCTGGAGACTTCCTGTGCCCTGCTGCCATGCGTGATGTGGATCTCTCTAAAGTGGTTCGTAAGACCCTGTTCTTCAGGATTCAGAGTCTGTTCAAATGCCCGCTGCTTTTATTTGGAGCTCTTTCCCCCTTATGCTGGAAGGAGCACATCTCCGTAAGCCTCCATTTGTTCCTCTGAAGAAACCAAGCAATCTACTGCTTTTCAGTCATAGGGACCAGCTTCCTTCTGAAGTCACTGAATATCTGTTTATTCCTGAATATCCTGTAGCACTGATAGTAGGTCTAGCAGATGGATGAAATCAGTGAGCTTTGGGTCACACTGGATCTCTGTATTAACTAGCAAAAAACCATTTTGAGTGTTTGCTTTCTGTTCTATTTATTGGTTTTGAAGTCTGTGGTGCTTTCTACTTTCTCACAAGGTATGACAGTCACTCATGAATGGCTTTTATAACTTCTTGTGCCAGAAACCATACAGCACCTTGTTTTGTGAGCTTAAAAGCCATTGCAGCACGGTTCCTTACATTTCCTTGTGCCATAGCTGTGAGCACTGCAAATTTAGGAACATTTTGTTCAAAGGCCAGGGCACGTGCTAACTTGACACTATCTGGGTTTAAAAGCACAGCATTTGTTACCGTAAGCACTGAAAGGAGTTGTGTGGCTCTGTGTCCTTGTGGGATTTTGCACCTTTTTTAATTTCTTCTTTTTTCAAATTCCACAAATACCTGCTAACTTTCCCCACTATGTTAGCCTTATAGTTCAGGAATGGTGTTGCTCTGTTTTGCTTGTTTCTTGATAGAAAATCCATGACTCATAGAATGAAAGGAACAACTACTCATGAACAGAAAGTTTATGAACAGGAAATCAGTCCAAGTTGTTTAAATCAATTGATGATGAAATTATCTGTGAATGTGTATTTTCACTATTTGACCAGTTTTAAATATGGCTCAATAATATTCAGCATAGAAAATATCTTCTGTTCCCCCTTGTCGACTGTTAAATAAATTACTAGGGAATAATTTTTTGTCATTCAGACAAATCTGTACTGCATGAGGTGTCTGGATTCTGCTGTCAACAAGGAGTCCATTTTTCACAGGATCACAGAATGGTAGATGTTGGAAGGGACAAACGCATATTGCTGGCTCATGGAGAACTTGTTGTCCCCCAGGACTCCCAGGTCCCTCTCTGCAGAGCTGCTTTCCAGAAGACGAACCCCCAACTTGCACTGGTGCATGGGGTTATTCCTCACCAGGTTCAGGATTCTACACTTGTCATTGTTGAATTTCATTAGATTTCCCTCTGCCCAGTTTTCCAGCCTGTCCAGATCTCCCTGAATGGCAGTGCAGCTTTCTGGTGTGTCAGCCACTCTTCCCAGTTTTGTGTCATCAGCAAACTTGCTGAGGGTACACTCCATCCCTTCATTGAGGTTGTTCGTGAATATGTTGAACAAGACTGGACCCAGTACTGACCCCTGGGGAACAGCACTAGCTACAGGTTTCCAGATGGACCCTGCACCACTGATCACAACCCTCTGTGTTCTGTCGTTCAGCCAGTTCTCAGTCTACCTCACTGTCCACTCATATAACTTAAACTTCCTGAGCTTACCCATGAGGATGTTATGGGAGACAGTGTCAAAAGTCTTGCTGAAGTCGAGATAGACAACATCCACTGCTTCCCCCTCATCTACCCAACCAGCCATGCTATAATAGAATGCTATCAGATTGGTCAAGATAGGTAATTTGATCCCATGTCTTTCATTTAAGTTCCTCTGCAAGCTCAAAAATACTTATTTGCTTCTGCTTCTTTTTCCACCTTCTTCAAAAATGAAGTATAGGAATAATTGTCTCTCCTGCTTTCCAATCACTGAAGTAGACTGCCAGGATCTGCAGCCCTGTAATATTCTTAGAGACTTGAGACTGATTCTTAATCACTAGTTTGCTGCAGGACCAGAGATTCTGAAGATAAACGGGAAAACTAAGTTTTTCTGCTAGTACAGTGAGACAAAAACAAGTTCCGCTGACCTCTGCTGAAGGTGGTGAAATTCAGTTTTGTGCTGGCAGCGGAGAGGTTCCTCTGGGTTCTGGTTTCTTTGCCAGTCTCTTAGGATTCAGTGGCAAGGATGAGGGATTCATATGGCAAACACAGGCCTTCTTTTTCCACACCCCTCCTGAGTTTGTGTGCAAAACGCGTGAGATAGCATAATCATCTGAATCGCATAGATGTTAAAGCTGTCAGTTCCCATCACTGGTTCCAGGAATTTGTTTGGTCTTAGTCAAAGCTGCTGAAGGATAGGGTGGATGCTGCTGAGACAAGGTGAGCTGGGCCACATAGGGAGACGTAGGATTCTCAGTTGATCAATGGGTACTTTTAAACATGTTAACCGTGTTGCTAATCAGTGAATGGATTTAAGTGAAATTATTTGAGCTTGTTTTATGGTATATATAAATCCCATGAATTACGCATTGGTTTTTGGATTAGACAACGGAACCATAAACCCCAACTTTGCTGAGCCATGTTTTCTGTCATGCTTGCACTATATTGTAATTGTTATTTTACAATTGCCCTAATTTCCCCTCTTTATTTCCTTTTACAATGTGAAAAGCTGTGTAAAGTAGTTTTTGACTTTACTTAATTTTCACACTAACGCCTCCTGTTATTTTTTCCTAAGTAGAGAGCTCAATTTTATCATGAATTACAAAGGCATAAAAATTGTTTCTTTAGAAAATTCTGTTTTAAAATAAGGTAGAAACTTATGCTAAATCTTCACAACAGACACTTTCAATATTTTTTCAAAATAAAATGCATGAAGCCAATATTTGGTTTCTAAATGCACAATGTAGAAATATATTGAGAGTTGATTGAAACACTTTTGAGGAAATGTTGCTTGACAAATACACTACATTAGCTAGTCTTTGAAATCAACATTTTAATGTTATGATAAACTGTGCTTTGAGGTATGACACATTATACTCCTGTCAGTGGTCAGAAATCTGAATAAACTGCAAAGAATTACATAGTTCAAGTGAATGAATACATAAAATAAGTTCTTAACTTTCAAGTGGTTATTTGATATGCATAGCATTGTATCATAGAATTGTAGGATGGTTTGAGTTGGAAATGACTTTAAAGATCATCTAGTTCCAACCCCCCTGTCATGAGCAGGGACACCTCCCACTAGACCAGGTTGCTCAAGGCCCCATCCAGCCTGGTTTTGAACATTTCCAGGAAGGGGGCATCCTCAACTTATCTGAGCAACCTGCTCTGGTGTCTAGCCATCCTCACAGAGAAGAATTTCTTCCTAATATCTAAATCTACCCTCTTTCACTTTGAAACTTCTGTCCCTTGTCCTGTCACTATGCTCCCTGATAAAGTCCCTCCTCATCTTTCCCATAGGCCTCTTTTAATTACTGAAAGGATGCTGTAAGGTCTTCTTGAGCCTTCTCTTCTCCAGGCTAAACACCCCCAACTCTTTCAGCCTGTCCTTATATAAGAGGGAGTCGAACCCTCTA
>WEIS01089718.1:2406-14268 GCA_013389965.1 Todus mexicanus | reverse complement strand
AATGGCAAAATTAAAAAAAAAAAGTTTTGGTGATTTATGCATTGTCTTGTGTTGAGTATTTTAACAGAAGGCCAATGAAGATTTTATAGCAGCCTTGATGAATCACAGGATTTGTGAATAAAATAAAACAAGAAATGAATGGCACATGTATATAAATGTGCAGACAGTTTCAATACCGCAAGTTATTTTTTCCTTTTGGACATTTGGATTGAAGTATCTTTACCTGTCTGTATAATTTACTATGAAGTCTGCCTGAACTCAAGGTATGAAAACCCTCTTTCCTTTAAGTAATTGGATCGTGTATCCCAGTCATTTGCTCTCTCAGAGCAAGATGCTGCTGTGTCTTGGGCAGATTTTTGCAGTTTCAGTTCTGCTAGTTTAAAAATATCAGATTAAATGAAGGAATAATGTAAGTTCTCATTTCCAACAGTTAGCAGGCCCTTTTAATTTCTTTGTATAGGCTTGTGGGCTCGTTTCTGAGGTACTGATGCTACTAAAATTATATTCCAGTGGGAAGTGTATGTTCCGGAGTTGAACATTTTGGATGTTGTTATTTACTTTGTTTATATTTGTCAGGGGTTTAAACACTTCTTAACATGCTTGCTGTATTATTTTTCCTACAGGGATTTTAAGGTTATGTCAATATCGTATTTAAAATACATTTTCGCAGTGTAGTTGCCACCTATTTCTAGAGTACCGATAAAGTGATGCATGTTGATGGCCATTAAATATGCCTTCACAAATTTTGGGGATCCATGAATGAAGTATGTTTTTTTTCTTGTTTACTCTAGACCGCATCAGCGGTAATGACAGTATGTCTGAAGAATCGTATTGGTTTCCTGTGACAATTCCACCAGATGTATTTTATTTTTTCTTACTCTTTAGCTGGAAAAAAGTGGACCTAATTTACTGCTATATACATATATTTCTACAACAGATTTGTTCTGGAGTAAGTCAAGTTAAACTGATAGAACCAGGAAGAAAAATTGTTGAAGCAGCCCAGTATGCATAGTACGCTCTAGAAAGTTATATAGGATTGCTGTACCAGTACCGCAATCACTAAATGTAGTCTCCCAAATTCAACAGGAGGCTTCTTGTTTTCTTTTTGCCTTTTTCAGATACCCCAGGTTCACAAATGAACATACATAAATATACATTTTAAAAAAATGCACATGCATGTATAAAAAAATTAGAATTACACTAACCTCTTTGGTGTATTTGAAAATGATAGCTGGATTAAGAAAAATGTGTGCCATGTGTCTTCTGCGAACAAGAAATTACTTGATACAATTACTTTAACTCTGAATATATTTGCAAACCCTTCAAAAACAATTGGAAATGTAAGAAATCCTTAGGAACAGATATTTTAGGTTGGATACCTTGATTTCATAATTGGATTCTTCTGCGACAGTCAAATATTTGACATTATTAGAAGGAAAATGCCTAACATCCTCATGCAGCGAATTGCATGAAATGTAAGAAATTGCAGTGTTATTATTTGGGCTCAGATTGTCCCTGAGTTCATTTTTGGTAAAAATCCTGAAATTTCTCTGAAGGAAGGAGTAATTCAGCGCATCACAAATGCTGGGAATATTCAGGTTGGTAAAATACAGGTTTTATATGGCTTCAAACTTTGAGGAGATAACATGTCCTCAGAGGTGCTGGTTCCTTCTAGAAGGATAGGTTACTGTAATTGTTTTTTTAATTAAAAACCCCAAACAACAAAGTGACACTAGCTATGCTTTTTTTCAGAGCAATGCTAATCACACTTAATGTATTTGTATTATTCACATTTCTTTTCAAATCTGTGTGTGCCGATTTCCGAGGGTCATTTGTTCTTAAGGGATATTTACTGCAATTAAGACAGTAGAACTTCAAACATTTATTTTTAAACCAAGAACAAATAATTTTTTGATGTAATGAGCCTGATTCTGAACTCTTTACCTGGGAAAAAACCCTCCTCAGTTAAGTCACTAGAAATATTTCCTGAGTAATGAGTGGTATCTGATCCATGAAGAGTATTGTAGTGCGCATTCAAAATAATTGTAATTATAATTAATATGTATTCTTAATTCAAACAAGTTCTGTTAAAGCTAGTAGCAATTACCCATATATAAAATGGAATGTGTGCTTCCTAAACTAGAAAGCGTTGCAAAACGCATTTGTTACATTCTATCATCTAACGTATTTAGTGGTTTGCTAGTCACAGTTTTAATAAGTAATTATATAACCAATATCTACCTCTCGTGTCTTGTTGGGTAACCAGATCATGGCAGATCTTAACTTTTAATTGAGATCATATGAGTTATTTGCTTGTCTTTAGACAAGAACTATGTAAATTAAAATGTTTTCAAACAGATAATTTTGTGCAGCTTTGCTGTTATGATTCCAGTTAGTGTATGTAGAGGAAAAGATGACAAAGTTCAGAGCCGATACGCTGGGTCTCTCTCGGGATGTACGTGGAACCAGTTGTACTCCAAGGATGCCGCTTCTCAGCGTAATGTTCTGCAGTTATTCTAATGTATTCATCTATAATACACATTCAGTGGTATTTCAGCTTAAATGGTTTAAATTAGTTTACAACACAGTATAAGAGGTGGCTAATGTCTTACATACACAATGAAAATGAACTGTGGTACTACAGATGGAAAATTATGTATCAGCAGACCGAAATGATTGTATTTCATAGCTCAGGTTTGTGATGAAAGTTTCCTAAAAGCAAAGATGATCTTATGCCGGGTGAATGGATGTTAATAATGATTTTCGCTTTAAGTAATTTTTTTTTTTTTCAATGTCTGAAATGTCATTGAACCAGGAATTCTGTGGTCTGGTAAAATAGTTCTTTCTGAGTATTTAAAACAATAACAAAAAAACCCCCTACTGTGCTGACTGACTGCCATGAAAAATTGGAATTGCTTTTAAGTAAGCTGAAAGTGTGGTAGTTTGGGGTTAAAGATGCTTAAGTGTTAAACACTAGGACTTGGTTTTATGCAGAATTACCACACAGATATTTTTAAAATGAGCACTGATGGATTTTACCAGTGGCGTAGTAGGTCCAGACCCTCATGTTGGGAGTGAGGGAGAGCCAATGCCAGTGTCAGCCTGCACATCCTCCCATCCCAGTTGCTCCGTGCCAGGACTGCTCAGGACTCACTGCACAGCACAGCTTCACCCCAGAGTTTGTCTGATACAAAAATGATACGCTTGCCTGATTTTCATACTCAACAATGAGAAAAAAAATCCTAGTTTTAATCTTGGCTGTGCTTCAAATTAAGCACCAGAGTCTTTATTTATGCTTTAATGGCTTCTTTTAATGCTTTCCTTGTTTTTGTTTGTCTGTTTGTTTTTTGTTTTTGTTTTCCATTCTTCAGCTCAGGTACCTGACAATGATGAGCAGTTTGTGCCAGACTATCAGGCTGAAAGTTGTAAGTATAGTATGAATCATCACTTTTAAAAAAAATATTTGTGTATATATACTTGGCTCTTGATATTTGTTATTTATTGTGTCATCTGCGGTCATGTGATAGCTCCTTTTGCTGATCGGTGACATCGGTGCAATGAATAGATATAAAGCAAGTGGCATTTTGATCTGTAGCCAAAAGAAGGTGTTTGGGCTGAAGCAGGGGGCCCTCTCCTGTAATTCGCACCCCAGAGGCCCAGGGAAGCAAGGAAAAAATGCAGGTTGTGGAGGTGGAGGGGGTTTCTCTGTAGAATGTGGAGAGGAGCATGTTGAACTGGTACAGATCAGATAAGGTGGGGCATAGAGGGCAGCTCTGATGAGCAGAAATCAGACTGCTCAGTACCTTTTGTGTGTAAATAACTGAATAAAATTCTCTGCCTAATCAAATACAGCCACTGCTGAAGCATTTTTGTTATCTTAGCATGTGGCGTTTTGTTGCTCATAAAAGATATCCTTTTGAATTAATATGAGGGAGCAGGAGTTTTGTTAATCTGGATGCCTTGCATTGTTTGGTATTTTACTTAATATGTGCCCAAAATTAATTTTTTTTTAGCCTGTACCCCTCAAATCTTACCTTTGCCTGCTAAAATGGTACTATTTGTTTAAATGCTGGCTCCCCTTCACTGTACCTGCTGTTCTGTGATTTTGGGCGGTTGCGATGGTGTGGTAAAGAAATGGCACGAGAGCATTATCCGACAAAGTCACAGTCTTCTTGGAGGTTTTTTACATATCTTCCTCGTGGTAAGGCTTCTCTCCATCATCAGAGGTATTTTCTAAACAGTGCCTGCTGATTGTAGCTGTCAGTTTTGTTCAATAACTTAAATTATTTATCATATCTGACTGAGTTACGGCAGCTCACTAAACCAGTTAGGTGTTAAATACAGCATTTGTGTACCAAAATACTAGGATTAAAATTAGAGAGGTTAGGAAGAATTGCATTAAAATAGTCTTTAACCTGAAAAACAATTCAGACTTGTTGAGTTTTCTCAAGTTTTAGATGATTTTTCCCAATTATTTAGAAACTGTTTTAAGAAGAATTTGGGAGAGTGGGAGGAGTTGAGCTTTATTCATCCCCTGGAGTCAGGTAGTACCTGCACGGCAACAGTTTATTTTTCTTTTTCCCTTGTATACCAACAAACAATCGTGATCACTTTTAAAGTTGCCCTTTGTATCAGGTTGTTTTGTTGTTTGTTTGGGGGTTTTTTAACATCTGGCTTAAAAGACTTATTTTCTCTTTGATTAAATTATAATATGAAAGCCAAAGCTGTTCTATAAATTGGAAATCAGATACATTATCCTATGTACAGAACTGTTTCCAAATATAGTCAGGTATGCATACATCCTTTGTAGAAGAGTACAAAGTTCTATTAACCCACAATTATTGTTACACAACAAGTGAATGATTCTTGGAAAATAATTTGTGAACTGTGAATGAAAAGCCCCATTGAAGCTGGTCACTGCTTTTGATGATAAAGGAATTCTCCTTATATGGCTATTTTATTAATGCTGTTGTATTTCAAAGTTCCTTAGCTACAGCTTACACAGTATTATCAAAAGGACATTTATTTCTTCATTTCACTTAGTTTCTTTATCTTAAGTAAAGGTCAGGAGAGCTTCCTGGAGAGTTACTCTGGCAAAGGTTACTGAGTTTCAGACATACGCTTGCTTATAATGTATGTAGCTGTGGGCTCTGCGAAACCGGAGCAGAGATCAGCGTAACCAAAGCCATGGGGAAATCTCTGCTGGAAGAGCAGCACAATTGTGACTGTTTTCTCTAGGATCCAAACCTGCCTTCAAACGCTATTATAATGATTTACTATATATAATCTGTAAGTCTGTATGGTACTCACCCTGCTACTGGTAGCAGCCTGGCAGGAAAACTTGGCTTTTAAATTAAATTTTTTTATTTTTTTATTTTCTTTTAAACAGGGGAGGCGATGGGCAAGCTTTCATAGGTTCAGTGTTTAGTACACTTAATTGAGCCAAAAATGGTGATGGACAGAAGTGTAAACCAGTGAAAGAAGTCATAGCCGCTTTAGTTCAGAGGCAACTGAACTGTGGTTTGCTGCACAAATTTCATTTACGGAGCTATATATAGGTAGGGGTGTGTGTATGTGTTGCGCAGAGTATGTAAAGAAACTCAAGTGCCATGCTGAAACAGTTACGGTCTACAGTCCAGGTACAAAAATTAGTGATCTTTTATTTCTAGCTTCGTTGTTAGAGAAGTGGGCTTTAAACCTTTAAGGTAGATTGTGGTCTTAAATTGAAACTTGTAACATTTGAAAGGAGTTGTTAGAAATATCTAACAGTAGTAGTGCTGGAAAGCTGTGATTGAAACTCTCTGGCCTTGAAATTACTACGGTAGTCAACTCTTGAAGCAATGATGTGAAAGGTAGCAGAGGAACTGATACTGCCAAGATCGTGTGCTGTCCTAACACTGAGCAGGATTAAATGCCTCTTAAAGTCCCGTGGATTTTAGGTTTCTTTCCTGTAATAGTGATTTTAACGAGTGAAACTGCACTGGTATTAGTAACTAAAGAAAATATTTAATTTAGATTAGATATACTGTCCCTTTTATCCACTTAAGGATTTAACTTCAGAGTCAGCTTGAGACCATGTATATTTCAATTATGAGTTGCTATTAAACTTGAATCAGTTTTCAGAAAGCAAACTATATATGTATTTCTAGTTAGGTGTGGGCTTTGGATATGATGAGTGAGATCAACAGCTAGCAAAACTTCATGTGATATTATTGATATTACTGGAATTATGCATATATCTACTAGCTAAGGATCCAGCATGTCAAGCTTCTCCTTAATGCTTTAAAATTCAGCTTACCTGTTTAAAGTTGTATTTATTTTGTTACTCTGTTATGTCTACTGGAAAGTGGTCTTTCCTACCATAGTAATTTTAGAAATATCTGTACTTACAAACCTTTCTTGTCCATCTTGTGTCACCTTTTTATTAAATATTTTTTAAATTTTGAATAACTGTTACAGAGAACTTTTTTGAGATTTAACTCAGAGTGGAATGAAGAGTAGATAATAACTTACCTGTTTGAATCAAATCTGAAAAACAAATCAGTTTACTTTCTTGTAACCTTCTGCCTTCTGTAATGACTGAACTTTTTGAGTTCTAATTGAGAAAAATCTGTATCAAAAAGAGTCTTTCAGCTTGTAATGACACTGGAGAAATACCACAACTGCATATTAAACAGTGTCATTTTCTTGCTCTTGAATTTCTATACTCACAAGAAATAAAAAATTCCACAAAAAGTGGGAAGAATCACTTTTATAGGCATTTATGTGGAAATTTGGTGTTAGGCAAGTTAGTTTTGCCCCATTCTGAATCTGCCTTTACACTTGAGCTGATCTGTTCGGTATATATTCAAGTGACTTCCTCATTAGTCTTCTTTTTAGCAATTAAGTGAGAAGCTGTATAAAGCAAAAATGCAAAATCTGTTTCTCTAAAAATGACTGCTTTTTTTTTGTTGTTTTTAAATCACCATTTTGCATGTGTCACTTCATCCAAATACTTGTTTCATTCATAAGACTTAGTTAAGTTTTTCGATCAGTATAAAGTCAGTATTCACGTGTTGAGAAGGGTGACCTGTGTTAACTTCCTCAGATAAGGTTTCCTATTGTTTCAAGTCCATTTTCATATACTGAGGAGGAGCCAGGTCCTCAACGGACTGTAATCAGTGGTGAGGCTTTCAGATACAGTAGAGAACAACAAGGACTTTTCAATCTGGGAGTAAAAATGAATGAAGTGTTCGGTTTGCTTGAAGTCAATAGCTGTTGAGGTGAAGATTGCTTGCTCCCATTGTTTGGATGGTTTCTATGACAGACACAAGAGGAAGTAGGTAGGATTTGCTGATGTTTAAAGGACGTAGTTGGCAGAGAAAACTTAGTATTGTCAACAATACACCGATTTGTAATTCAACCTTGGTAGAATTGGTTATAAATGGGGATTACTCTGCACCAAACCAGATTGCCTAGTGTTTTAACAGCATAATCATATTTTGTTTTGTTTTAATAATACATATTTACATTGATCTGTTCTTCAGAGTTTGTCTGGGGTTTTTTGGTGGGCTTTTTTTGGTTGGTTGGAGTTTTTGTTGTTTTGGGGGGTTTGGGGGGTTTTTTTGCTCTGTCTTCTTTTGCCCTAAAATGTAGGTTGTCCACTTAAAATTAGTTATAAACTCTAGGTTTTTTGCTTTGTATTTGTTTCTGAATTTCTACTAATGAGGATTTGTGCTCTGCTTCACCTTCTTGATCAGTTTTCTTCCTTATCTTTCATTTTGTTCCTGTATTGTTTCACTGACCGTCTCAGCCTTAACACTGCCAAGGGGTAAATGTTAATGTTAGACCACAGCTGTTGACAGTAAATGGGAAGGGCTGGCTGTAAAATCCACACTCCTCCATGTCTGATTAAACCTTAAGATAGGAAAAATACTTTTTAAGTAGTGATCTTGTTGCTGATTTTTCATGACCTTTATTCTTTCTCTTACATCTGTTTTGTTTGTTGGGTTTTTTTCCTCCAGGTTTAACAAAGGAGCAGTTTCGATGTAGATGCCAGCACCTTAAATTATTCAGGGATGTGCTTTTTAGATGCTCTGGCTTGCAATCTTTAAAAGTCTATTAAAGAGAGATTCTTTACATAGGCTGCAGGTAGCTGTATCCTTCTGTCATTTTAACTGATGACTTAGGATATTCCAAATGCAGTTTAAATAAGGAAAATTTTAATATTTATTTACATGTTTGCAGCATACAAAATCATGATTTTTTTTTTCTTCACTATCAGGTGAAAAATGCTTTTCACATTACTTTCTTTTTCTTTCCATGACTTAAATTTCGAAAGTGAATTTTATAGCTAGAAGAGCATTTCCTGTTTGCTTTAGTGTAACAAGAGATGGTTAACTGCCAATTTGTAGAGGTTAATTTCCACTTATTTTGTCATGTTTGGAGAAAAAAACCCCGCATAGTTAAAGTAAAAAATACCAGAATACTGTAAGTTCTGATGGACCTACTGAAGTCCAAAAGAGCTCTGTTTACTGGGTTAGTTTTTGTTTATAATGCAGAATAGTTTAATTGCAGCTTCTAGAAAATATTTCAGTGGATTGAAAGAAGTGACAACATTCTACAACATTCTTTAGCATGGTGGTAGGCAGTTGGTAGTTGTGTCTAGGTAGTCCTGGAAATTGAAGTTGGTAGCGTTTTGGTTTCCTTGTGTGGCAAGCTGCACACATCAGCACGTTTTCAGAGCTTTTTACAATTTTTATTATTTTTAGGTTTTTTTCCGATGTCTGTGTGATTGGAATTGCCTTTCTTTTAAGTGTGACTCTGCAAGTAAGCTAATGCAGCAGGCAGTCCCACAAATATCCTACAAGGTGGTGCTAGTTATTCTTGGTACATAGCTATTCCCTGGTAGAGCTTTCTGCTGCACCTGTGTTTTGTTTCTTGCCACTTGTCTTGAAAATACTTCCTTTCATAGGTCAGATGCTGTCAAATACAGAGACATTTACTTATTTATTTTAGTGCTTGCTAAACTGTGAGGGATTCTTTCTAAAGGGCTCTGTGGTTTGTTCCTGCCCTTTGCTTTGCATGACCTTGGGCATGTTGCTTAACATTTTTGTTTCTCATTTTGGAGTAGGTACAGCAATGCATGTATGGCTCTGCTGTGAGATATACAGCTTTCTTAATGATCACTTATCTAGTGATCTCCAAAAGATTTTACAAAGAGAGTCCAATGCAATTGCTGTTGTAAGAGCTGGAGAGGTCAGGCTGAGGAGTCGATGCTGACCACCTAATCTCCCTTCATAGTTGCCTTAGATAGCCTCACTTCTTTCATTGTGTCCCCGAGCACTTGTTTCCTTTGTTTAAAGCAGGACTGAAACTGTTGCCAGCTGTTAACTTTCTTTTTTTATTTTATTTTTTTTATTCTCATTCAAAAGAAATTAGGAATTTGTGTCTTTCAGAGAACTTTGTGGGCTCATTTTGTGGTTCATCACTGGGCATTAGTCTGTGCTAATATGGATTATTATTTTTTTTCCTCCTCCTTCTTCCTCTAGAGGATTTTTGGAGATATTTGTCTGCCATACTCGTGACCTTTTCCATAATTGCTAGATTTAATTGTTGAAAAAGTTTTACCAAGAGGCAGACTGTCGGCAGTAATGCCTTTAACTTGTGATCTTAATAGTAGAGAATTTATGGGCTTGCTTTGATTTTAGTAAGCAGTTTCTGTATATTTGCTTTTTTGCTTGTATTTTTACATTAAATTTCCAGCTTTGAAAGTGCAACAACTTCAGGTTCCCCTTGATTGTAGTAGTGGTAGTGGCTCACAGATTGTGTAAATACTGATAGTGGCAGTAAAACTGTGAAATGAACGACAAGACCGCACCAAGTTACGTAGCTTGTGACTTTTAAAACTTTTCAAATGGAAGCTATTCCTTTCAGAGTGCCCTGCATGCTGTGATGTAAATTTTATTGTTCACAAAAGGTACCTGTGGGCATCTCATCAGAGACAGCAGCCACATTCTGCAGTTACGGTTAACTGGATGGGACCGCTGTGAACCTGATGGTCTCCAGCTTTCTGGGGCACAAAGGAGCCCAAGCAGATGAACAGGGCTGCTCTTGTGGGGTTTTGTCCCCCTGTCTTCCCCTTGGCCTTGCACTGGCATGTCCCTGCTCAGCCAAACTGACTTAGTTTCTTTTCCTCAGAGCCCAGTCCTTGTTTGCCATTTTATTGCAGATTAAAGGCTTGGATTGCATGTGGAGGTTATCAGCTAATGAATAAACTTCAGTCATCCTGTCCTGTGATAAATCTGTCTCGTAGATCAAAGATGAAGCATGTAGACCTTTTTGCTTTCAAATGGTAATTTCTTAAGGCTGTCAGATCACTTCCTAAGGTCTGTTTACATAAAACCAAAAACTTTAAACATTTTATTAAAAATGTTCAATTTTCACTTTAGAAAAAACCCTTTTATTTCCTCTCTGAGGAAGCCTCCCCTCCTCCCTTCTCCATAAGGACTCTGTGAAGATCCCATCTGTGGAAACACAGGCGAACCTCATATTGTAACTTGTAGTCACGGCAGTGTTTTCTTAACAGTGCAGTTATTTCTGTTTTAAAACAGATAGTTGTTTAGTTCATTTCATCAGAAGTATGTATATGTGTAAGAGCATCTGTTCAGTTCCAGCTGTATTAAACAAAGTATGCAGAAATTTGTTGCTTCTGTATTTCCATACAGTAACCAAACAAGGCAAATTCATGATTCTGTTTTGATACAAAACTGTTATTCTCCTTAAACTGCTTTCTATGCAGTGTTTTTGTAAAATGTATGTTGTGTTCCAAGAGCAGCCTAAAATCCATAAGCTCTAGAATGGTGTAAAATAAAGAGGCAATCTGCAAGCTGAGTCTATCCACTTCTAGTTATTTCTTATGTTTCTTTAGGTAAAACGTATTTACAGTCTATCAGGGTTTTTTGGCTTTTTTTTTTTTTCTTTTGCTTGCTACCTCAGCAACTGAAGACAGAAGTCAGGCTCTCCCACAGACTGCTGTGAAGTTTTGAAAGAATATAGCAGGGAAAAAAGGGAGGAGAGAGTGACAGTCCTCAAAACATCAGTTAAGCATTGAAGAGTCTGTGACACATTCATGCCATGTAGGACCAATGCTGCTAGCCCTCTGTAAACATACAGTCCTTGTTTCAGGTTCTGTGTCCTTCTGTGTTTGTTCTGTGTGTTTCAGTACTGGGAAGTAATTACAATGGAGCGATTTATAAGCTGACATATATGCATACATGATGATATTATTGCTTTTTTTGGTGTTTTCTAAGTAATCAACTGTTTTTTCTAGGAATGATTTTAAACCTGACCTAAACTGCCAAATGGAAAACCGAGCACTTTTTCAGGGCATGTACTCCAGTCTTTTCCCTGAGAAGGACTCACTTCTTTTTCTTTGACTTACTCTTCATGTTCGCCTTGTCTTCATTACGTTACTCTTACCCATTCATGGGTTATAGTTTGACCTTGATGAGGTGAACAGAGAAGTGAACTGTCTTGGTAAAGGATACCTTTGTTCTTACGTATCTATTTGTTCTGTAAGCTGAGCATTATGCGTGTTAGAAAAGAGTGAATCATTAGCAGCTTTATTTCTGGTTGTCTTTTCCTGTGACTGTTTATGAACTTATTCAGCAAATGTGGTTGCCAGTAAGTTAATGTAGTGAAATATTTTTTAGCGGTGACATTTACTGCCAAGTCCTGCAGTCACTGAATAGGAAGGTTACTGACTGGCCAGGTTTTTGTCTTTAAATTTATATATTATGAGTTGTCATCCAGGACATTTGAAAAATTACGTGTGCAAAACCAATTCCCAGTCTTGCTAATTTGATCCTCTTTGCTAAATTT
>WEIS01089712.1:0-21264 GCA_013389965.1 Todus mexicanus | reverse complement strand
TCAAATTTCTCTCTTAAATGTACTACGGAGGCGGCGGCAGCTGACAGGCAATCCGAGTGTAGAGGATAAGTGGATAATGGAAATTCCAGGAGAGATCCCTTGCAACAACTGAGGAAAGCTGAAGGTGAAAAGAAATGCTATAGTCGCTCGGGTGTGAATGCGCGTGAATATTGCTCTTGCATTCTGCTGTGAGCAGTGAAAATTCAGTATTATTTCTGCTGCGTCTTGTTCCTCTGCCAGAATACAAGATTCTCTCTATTTTTTTTTTTTTAATTTTCTTTTCTTGGCCTTTATTACTGTAAATGCAGACTACGGCAATATCAAGTGAAAATCTGACCCACTCAGCCAAAAAAGGAAAATGTAGCCAGGGATCCTCAGTTACTGCCTCAAATACGCAGAAATTCTGCTATCCACCCAGGCAGAGCAGAGAGCTCTAAGGCTCCTTCACTCATCATTATCCTGCATGAACACAGTCCTTCACAAGTCAGCGCCAGCGCCTAGCGGGTTTACTGGGACAGGTGGCAAAACACATAGAATAGGTTAAGCTTTTCGCTCTGTTTAATAGTGGGTTTGGATGAGATAATATGAACAGAGAGATCTGCCCCTCCCACTGCCCTGGGAGATCATTCCTATTTCTACAACCCAACCCTTGAGGGAGGAAGGAGGATTTATTTACTTTTTCCTTTCGTGTGAGGGAAGTCAGAAAAAACAGCAGAGGAAAACCGGGGAGAAGTCCTGCTATGAAGCATAGGCATAGGACAGAACAGTTCAACTAGAGAGCATCATTTTCTGGAATGAATTCCTGGCTTAAGATGAGTTTTCACTGTCACATTGACAACTGGGGTGCTGAATAAGCTTGTTTGGGATACGGGTTAGCATTTACATGCGTATGTGCTTATGTGTAATTTACGTCGGTTTTTTGAGATGCATCACAATTTACATCACTTTTTCTAAATTGCTTGCAATACACCAGATGGAATAATTGTGTTTCTTTTCTGATGAATTATTTTAAAACAGCATCCGTTGCAGCGCTTTATTTATAATTACAGAGAAAAGTAAGAAGCAAGACATGAAACAACCATATGAAACGCTGTCATATTTTGACAGGGTTCTCAGATGACATCTGACCTCTGTGAACATGTCCTGTCTGTCTTCTCTCTGGAATTAAAAAACCCTCTTTGTTCCATATGCCTGGCTGCACTACAACAAAGTCAAATGTCCTTCATCAGCGTCAAAACTTGATTCAGTCCTTGTGCACTGTAAACGCAACGCTCCGACAGATGTATCAGTTGCTTCAAAGGAACACACAAGTACTCCTGCAGCTAATGGCTTACGGAGAAAAAGTGCTGTTCAAGAGTTACCCAGGAGAATAGTTCAGTGTACCATAGTCTGCTTGAAACAGTCTTCTTGAAGGGAAAGTTACTGACACGAAGCTTGGCTTTAGCCATCTTGTGCAGATACCCAAGCTGGCTCCTACGAATCTAGTCCGGGCAACCCTGTAGCACGTCACAGAAAAAGCATACCTCAGCTTTTCTTCAAAGGCCATTAGACCTTTCAAATACATCAAGGTTGTAAAGTCAAGTTTGTTTACTGACATTTCAATTCGGTTACATTCATGAATGTTTGAAAGGCGCACTTCGCAACCTAAATACAGGCTGATGAGTCAGAGTAGACGGCATCAGCAATAGAAATGTCATTGGAGAGACAAATTACTTGCTCTCCAAGTTTCATTCCTACAGAGTTTGGGAGTATGCCGATTAGATGACAGACTGGTATGGCAGACACACATAAATAAAATTAACAAAGAAATCTCCCACATTAGGGCACCATCTGATCTCCTGCAGCTCTTCCTGACAGTAGTCATAAGTCTAAATTTCAAGTGTTGTCATTACTCTTCCCCCTCCGTATCTTCTGAAGGCCTAAATAGTGCATGTACACCTCTGACACGCAGCTCAAACGATGACTGAACTTCATCTGTTTCACAGATTCTTTTTGCTCGGTTCTATGTATTTTGAGATTTGCATAACCTTCACGAAAACCAAAGGGAAATAATTCTTCTGGAACTATTTTGTGAGGCCATTCTGTGAAAAACAATGGAATTACTTCAAATAGCTCTAAAGCCTTTTTGGAAAGGTAGCCTTGTAAAGTATGATATCACCCAGCTCCTTTGCTCGATTAAGCTAAACCTTTCAAAAAAATTTCTTCTTTCTTAGAAACATGACCAGTGATTCTTTGTGCAACTAAGACTTACAGTAAATCAGGGACAAGGCAAAGCCTGCGCTTGTAGGTTTTTAAAACATTACTGCCCTGTTTGTGGCAAACAAACCTATTTCACACATGCTCCTTAAAATTTAGTAGTAATTCTCTGCAGCGAAATCAGTGAAAACGAGGACATCACTGTTCACAGGTTCAAACACCAAAACCAGGATACTCCTTTCCCGTAGCAAAGTGTAGATGACGCTTTTTTTCACCACTTTTCTCGCCTCAGTATCTACCTACAATGCAAGCTCAACTTGTGCGAGAAACCAGATATGAAGTCCTGAAAAAAGTCCCGTTAAAGCTCCTCACAATATCAGGAGGTATAATGTTCGCTTCGCAGAAACAATGCCAACAGCAACAGCTGTAGAAATCCATTATTCCTCGCATTTTTGTGAAGCTGAGAATACGGGTAGCCTATTAGATTGAGTGTTGTGCCACTGTTCCAGAGTACAGCGGTATTATTCAGAGGGAATTAACTGTAACTATACCAGCTGTGGGGTATTTCCATGACGATAGGAGTACAGATGTAAGAAAAGATTTTATTTTTTCATGTCTTGGGAAACAAGAATTTGTTAGATCGAGTCTGCAACAAAACACATGCAGGAACTGCTGCTTATGTGCTTTCTTCCAAAGGCAGCACTGCTTCTGAGATTAGGATACCACGTAGCACAAAATATCACCAAAATACAGAACAAGCATAAATTACAGTGCTATTCTGTTTCAAACAGTATTCTTGTAGGATGGTTTTCCATTTAGGAAGAAGGTTTTCAGTACAAGGGTGGCAAGACTCTGGCCCAGGTTGCCCAGGGAAGCTGTGGATGCTCCATCCCTGGCAGCCTTTAAGGCCAGGCTGGATGGGGCTCTGAGCAACCTGCTCTAGTGGGAGGTGTCCCTGCCATCGCGGGGAGGTTGGAACTAGATCATCTCTAAGGTCCCTTCCAACCTAAGCCATTCTAGGACTCCACAATTTTCCAGGAAGGTCACTTTTTTATTTTGTTCCTCACTAAAACAGAAAATAACTCAACCCTTGAAGAATCTCCATGGAAAAACCTGCTACGTTATCCTGAGTGAACACAGCCCAAGTTGGGATATTTGGTCAAAGAACACCTGGAGATTAAACACCCACGGGGAAATCAGGAACGATTTGTTGAGCTCTTAGGATTGCACTCTGCAGCCTCCTTGGCTCTTCGTGGTTCCTTACCCATTTGTCCCTGACTTACAGCAGTAATTCGCAGACTGTAAAGCACGACCTTTGGAACCATAGCTGGTACCTGATCCCTGCTCCCAGTAACAAGACCAGTCAACTTTTGGAATATGTGGATGGTATCTAAGAGCTCTGATAATTATGAAATAAAGGGAGTATAGCGCAGAGCCATCTGTCAGCCTCTTTGGTAAACTGTTCCTCAGCCGCAAAGTCCTGGCGGCTTGTGATTAACACGCTTTGCCTCTCTCTTTGTCGTCTGTAAGGAGAAAACACTCCACACCAAATACAGCGATGAAAGTCAGTATAATGTATATATTGTAAAAATTATTTTTAAAAACATAAAATAAATTAATGGGTTATTCCATAAGGTAGAATCGAGGGAGAAAGCGCAATTAGTGGCACCCGACATGAGAAAAGGAGATACAGGATACGATGCAGTTTGAAAGAAGGGTGAAGTCAGCAAGATACAGATGGCAGGAAACACAGGGAGGAAAACATTGACATTAGCGGCTTGCGCAGACTGCAGAGGAAGAAAGAAAGGAAGCATGTTAAGAAAGAAAAATAAAAGAAAGGAAGTCATGGTGAGGAGACAAATTAAGGGCTGTATCCAAAAGGTAAACTGCAGAAAATCTGTATGGATTTTTAAAAGAGGTGGTTTCGAGCAGGATTCTTAAAGGGCTGAGGAGCAATCTCAAGGTGGTCTGTCCAAGCAGTAAAGCAGGTTGCAGAGTTCTGCAGGTAAGAAGATGACGGAGGAGTCACAGGAATGACAAAAGGGAGTTAAAGGGAATGTGAAGACAAACAGGCCAGAAGATTTCAACACTGTTGGACAGTGCACTCAAACTGAAATACATGCTGACAGCGGGGCAAGAAACATCGTTTGGGATCCATTGCTCTGAGAGAAGTCAAAGACGGGTAAGCAGGTTGCCCAGGGAGATGCTGGAGGCCCCATCCCTGGAGATATTCAAGGTGAGGCTCGACAAGGCTCTGAGCAACCTGCTCTAGCTGAGGACGTCCCTGCTCCCTGCAGGGGGGTTGGATGAGATGACCTTCAGAGGTCCCTTCCAGCAGAAATCATTCTATGACTCTAAGCAGGCAGCAGTCTCCTCAGAGCTCTCCTCCGATTTGTAACACAGCATTTTCTGGCGTTATTTCCAGATGAAGTCAGCACCCCGGCCACCAGTAGAAACCAAATAAATTTTGCCAGTTAGCCACCCTACCAGCTAATAGCAGATGGGGTTTGTAACCGTGAGAATAACCATTAATCAGATTCGACTATTATTTAACAACTTCTGGGTTTAACAACCTACCTCTGTTTTAAATATACTTTTTGAGGATTGAAACCAAGTGGTGGAAGGTTTTTTTGTTGTTTTTTTTCTTTTTCTGTAATAGCCAGTGCTAGCGTATACCTTTTTATTTTACACAGCAGCCTCCGCATTTCTGAGTAGATTTTTCACTGTGTGTATCCCGCTATAATGAAATGCTTTGTAGTATTCAGAAGTCAGCAGGTCAGAAAGATGGAAACAGCGTAAGTATTCACTGGTGTAAGGAAGAGTTAAAGCTCTACTGGCACACAAACAACTTCCAGCCCTCTCTCACCTTTTGGAAAATTGAAGCCGTGTTGTTGCTTTAATGACATTTACTCAGCTGAAGAACTACATGCAAACATTGCTCAGCATTAAACAAAACGCCAGACAAAAATATTTTTTTGAAACAAACTCCTCACCGGCCTTTCCAAAAGGGCCTTTCTCCCTCAGATACAACAGGCGCTTATTTCCAGCTACAGGCTTCACAGCGTATTAGCTTTTTGGCCTGCCAGACATATGTCTACTGACCTTACGGACTGTTGCCTTTATGGGTTTTAACCATATGTCCGGCTCCCGCAGCAACTGCAGCAGTGGATTATCGCAGAGGCCTTAGAGATAAGGAGTGACATCATGCACTATTGTTACTGCTTTTGCTAGCTCAGCAACACACACATCCACACAGCCAAACAGTTCACGGGCTTCCTTCTCTGCGCCGCGTTTCGGCCATTGCAGAAATAACCCGTGCGAGAGTTATAGAATTATCCCGGGGTTTCTTCTCCGGCAGTTCTAATTCCGATACAAACTGCTCATCTTAGATATTCCTGTGGTACGCTGTGAGCTGTAATCTGTACGTGTAATCCTCTTTACGTTGTGACGTCGCACACGAGTCGGCCGTGTGATACACTATTCCTATCGTCTCCGGACAAACACACACACAAAAAAGCAGCTAAAGTCACTGTAGTGTCATGAAATTGAAGCATATTAAGCTGCCTGTGTCGTAAAGCTTTGGGTAGTTTCCACAGGCTGAAAAAAATACGGCTTAGTTTAGGTTTCCCAAATCCTACCCTTAAAGAAACTAAAGCGGTAAGCAAGCACACCAAAAATAAACATAGAATCATAGAATCATAGAATATTCAAGGCTGGAAAAGACCTCTTAGATCATCGAGTCCAGCCTATGACCTACCACCACCACTCAGCTAAACCCTGCCACTAAGTGTGGCATCCAGTCTGGCCTTAAACACCTCCAGGGACGGGTACTCCACCCCCTCCCTGGGCAGCCCAGCCCAGGGTTTGATCCCCCTTTCTGTGAGGAAGTGCCTCCGAATATCCAACCTAAACCTCCCCTGGTGCAGCTTCAGGCTGGGCCCTCTCGTCCTGGGAGAAGAGCCCATCCCCCTCCTGCCTACACCTTCCCTTCAGGGAGTTGGAGAGAGGAAGAAGGTCCCCCCTGAGCCTCCTCTTCTCCAGGCTGAACAGCCCCAGCTCCCTCAGCCTCTCCTCACAAGATTTCCCCTCCAGTCCCTTCCCCAGTCTGGTCTCTCTCCTCTGGACCCGCTCCAGCCCCTCCAGATCCTTCTTGCAGTGCGGGGCCCAGAGCTGCCCCCAGTGCTCGAGGTGAGGCCTCCCCAGGGCCGAGTCCAGGGGCAGAATTCCATCCCTAGTCCTGCTGCCCACACTAGTCCTGACACAGCCCAAGATGCCATGGCACCAAGTTTACAGGAACACACGTAACGGCTGCAGAAACTGCAGAAACCGGTGCACGTGTAAGTGCTGCCGGTGCCTCCCCACACCTTCTTCCGCTTTTCCACTGGTGATAAAGTGCTCCTGCACACGATGTCCTTCTAAGCGAAGCCCAGGGACAGAACCACCTTCTCCAATAGCCCTTTCTCCTGGTATTGCATCAGAATCAGTGCTTCCGAAAACACAACAGGGATTGCACCACAGCAACCGAAACCTCCGCTGTTGCAAAAAAAGGAAGCGGCACAGCTGACAAATTGATGTCTCCTTATAAATGAACGTTGAATCCTTTAAACTGATTTATTCACAAGCCAGGGTCCGGGCGCAGCGTCGCGGCGCCACCTGCCGGGCCCAGGCCAGGGCAGCCCAGAGCTTCCCCTTCGGATCATAGAATCATGGAATCATTTAGGTTGGGAAAGACCTTTAAGACCATCAACCATTAACCCTACTCTGCCAAGCCCACCGCTAAGCCATGTCCCCAAGCACCACATCTACACGGGCTTTTAAACACCTCCAGGGATGAGGACTCCACCGCCTCCCTGGGCAGCCTGTTCCAAGGCATGACAACCTTTTAACGAAAAAATTGTTCCTAATGTCCAGTCTAAACCTCCTCTGGTGCAGCTCGAGGCCATTCCCTCTTGTTCTACCACTAGTTACTTGTGAGAAGAGACCAGCGCCTGCCTCTCTACAGGTTCCTTTCAGGGAGAGAGCGATAATGTCTCCTTCCAGCCTCTTATTTTTCAGACTAAACAACACCAGGTCCCTCAGCCTCTCCTCACAGGACTTGTTCTCCAGTCCCTTCAACATCTTAGTTGCCCTTCTCTAGACCCGCTCCAGCACCTCAATGTCTTCCTTGTATTGAGGTGCCCAAAACTGAAGCCGGTACTCAAGGTGTGGTCTCACCAGTGCCAAGTACAGAGGCACAATCACCTGCCTGTTTCTGCTGGCCACACTATTTCTGATCCAAGCCAGGATGCCGTTGGCCTTCTTGGCCCCCTGGGGGCTCATGTCCAGCTGGCTACTGACCAACACCCCCAGGTCCTTCTCTGCCAAGCAGTTTCCAGCCCCTCCTCCCCAAGCCTGTGGCGCTACAGGGGGTTGTAGTGACCCAAGCGCACGACCCAGCACTTGGCCTTGTTGAACTTCATACCACTGACTGTGGCCCATCCTCAAGCAGATCAACACTCTGACCTGACTTGGTGTCACCTGCAAACTGACTGAGGGTGCGTTCTATCTCCTCATCCTCCTCCACAGAAGTGGTCCCAATACTGAGCCCTGGAGAACACCACTCATAACTGGCCACCAGCTGGATTTAACTCCTTTTACCCAGCAGAGCGTTCACGCATCCAGGCCATGAGCAGCTGTTGGTTTTGGTTTGTTTGGTTGGGGTTTTTTATGAGAATGCTGTGGGAAACGGTGTAAAAGGTTTTATGGAAGTCCAGGTAGACAATGCCCACAGCCTTCCCCTCATCTCCTAGGCAGGACACCTTGTCACAGAAGGAGATACGGTTGGTCAGGCAGGACCTGCCTTTCATAAACCCATGATGACTGGGCCTGGTTCTTCTGTATATGGTGCGTAATAGGATCAATTAACTGTGGATGTAAATCTGCTGTCAGCCTTCCCAGGGGAGGCTCTTCTGTTCCTCACCGAACATCCCTCGCGAGGTGAAGCATGTCCCTGTTGTAGCCAATGCCGTGAGCCCACAAGCTTGGCCAGCTCACCCGCCCAGCACACAGGCTACCTATCCCTGTTCAGAGCTCCATCACTCCCTGGGGCCAGGGTTTCGGGAGTAGTCATCAGGACAAAGCTTAGAGGGGAACAAACACCCTTGAAAAAAGCTGCAGTGCGAGGCTGAGGCATTAAAACTGGTTGTAAATTCACCTACTCAGGTGCTGGCTATAGGCGCAGCAGCAGAGAACCCCGCGAGGGTTGACTCATTTCTCCCACAATCTACAGCTCTGCCCACTGGCCGGCCTGATGAAGCTGGATCCATATGATGCTGTCCAGATGCCATGGTTTTCTTCTGGAGCTGAAGATGTTGGCTGCTTTACATCGGCTACAGCTGTCTGCTCTGAGCAGCTAGCAGATGCTACACCCTAAATCCTCAGACCGAGATCTGCTGCTGTGTGTCTTCATCTTTGGCCAAAACCTCCCAGTTTTGTTTCATTTAGTAGCTAGGTGCTTTGGAGCATGGTAATAGCCCACTGACTATGTGAAATACTTAGACTGATCCTTCAGTATTAGCTTTCCTTCTTGTAAATGGAAAGGATGGAGACTCTGCTGGAAACCTTGACCTAGCCCCATCAGAGACAGCAGTGCGATTCACCCCTTGATCCTGTACAGAGCTACACTCTGAGCAAGGGCTGGGATGCTCTGTCAGTATAATAATTTTAGGAGCCCAACTGATCCTACACAGACTAACATCTCAAACCCTGTGCGGTGCTAAGACACGCTGTGATTGAAGCAGAGAAGGAGAAGAGCCTGCTCAGAGGCAGGGAGGTGTGGAATGCAGCAGCTGCCTTGCTCCACTGCTCCGGCTGACACCTGCTACTTGTGGATAAGGGAGCTCCTTACAGACTGCAGAAAGAGAAGTTCTGCATAAGCTGTACGGTGTCCCTTCCCGAGTCAATCTCCTTGCTGCCCAACCATGACTACGGTTGAGCAAACAAGGATCAGCCAAGGACCTGACTACATGCCTCACCAGAAAGTCATCCATCTGTAATTAAAAACAAGGTGTCTGCAACCCCTGACTCAACTGGTAGAAAGGGTTAATGCTATCCCTACCCCTTCGTGGTTACCACCTCCTTAGGCTTCTCTTGTGAATTAGCACCACCTCTCCATGCTCCCTACGTAAACTGGGGGATGCCACCCCTATCCCAAGTGTATAACGGGGCAGCAGTACATTGATCGGTGTGCACCCGCCTCTGAAGAGCTCAAGATTTGGACCAGTCCCGCAAGGTGTCGCTGGACCCAAGGGTGGTGATACCTTGCTCTCTTTTCCTCTGTCTCCCTCTCTCTCCCCCTTTTTCTCACTTTTCCTTTCTTCTACCCTTGCGAACTATTTTCCACCCTTAAGGCATTAGAGACCAAGGCTTTCCTGAAGCACATATAATGCCTCTTAGTTCAAATAAAATTAACAAATTGATGAGTTGTTTGGTGTCCTTTCATCTTAATCTACTCTGAACTCTGAATCTCACATGACTCTCCGTGCTACCCAGGGTAGCTTGGCAATTGGTTCGCAGCAGTAATCGGCTGGAATTTGAACTATAGTCCACAGGAGGTTGGCTGACTATTAGTGATAAGTTGTAGGAATACATGACGTACTGAACTATTTGAAAACCACCCTTCCCTTTCTAAAACTTCATATTGAGCTTATGTAATGAGTTACCACTTACCCACCACATTCTTCTCTTGCGGTGTGAGAATTCTCTTCCCTCAGCTCAGTAGTATTACACTGCAGGCTCTTCAGGGCTGGGACAAACACTTCTGTTTTGCTTGAAAAAACAGAAAAAGTAAAATAGATAATAACAGGTAATGAGTATTCTGTTTACACGATGATGTCTGCATATTCATGCAGGTTAAGGAAATGCTCCAGGTCTGTATATGTTTGCGGTTCAGAGACGCTTGAAAATCACCTCTGTTTTTAAAATATCAATTTTTCAGAATGAACACCTCCACAGAAATGTCTCCATCCAGGATAAAATCCGTTTGGAAATTAACAGATAAGGTAATGGCTTCATAAGGTGAAACTGTAACCTTTCGTTATGGAAAACAGCCTTTAACTGTTCCCTGTTTCAAAAGCACAGAGTATCACTTAATTTTGTAAAATAAACCGCCTAAAACCTGGAAATACACATTGGTTTGCAAACCATTCAGAAGATTCACTCACTTTTTAAGTTGTATGAGATAGCACTGAAAGGATTTACAGTGAGTTTTTGCAGGTAGAGTAGATCACTAGGGTTTCTTGCAGGAACTTCTACTCAAGTGAATGACACTCCACATGTAACTGCTGAGATCTGCAAATGCTGCTCTCTTAGTAATAGCGGGCTTTATTTTTTCTATGTTCACTTTGAACAATGAGATTCTGAAGTCTGTGCGCTATCTACACGTAATAACCTTGTGATATTTTCCATGATTTATTTTAACACAAGAGGTAAGACTTGGGAAAACCTGCAAGCCAAGCTTCTGTGTGATTTGTTCGTTAGTTTGCCCCGAAAGCCTTTTTCTGAAGGCAGATAGCCAGGCTATTACCACCATATTTATTTTCTATTCTGATTTAAGTATGGAGAGCAGTATTGGGTCTCATGCCTCACTGTTATCTCTAGGGCACACAGGACTGAATTCTGTCTCTTCAAATGTCTCCTGTGGTGCAACTTCTTAATCATAGCTGGCTGATAGCTTTTCCATTCCCCTCTACATAGTACGTGGAAAACACCTGAGCTTACACATTTATGAAGGTGGAACGGTTCATGTGGAATCTTCTCCTCTGCAATTAGACGAGATGTTGCTGCAGTGAAAACATTCTTTCGCTGTTTGTTTTCTGGATGATACCTTAAAATATTGTTATTAGGAATAACAACACATTTTATTTGAAAGGGTGTGGAAGCAGCGAAAAAAATGTAAAGAAATTTGAGCATAATTGTGCATGTTGCAGTAATTGGTTTAAGTTATGCAACTGTTTTTATTTTTATTAACTGGCTTAGTCTGAGTAAGCAATCTGACTGGCCAGGCAAGGTTGTGAACTCAATAAATAAAGGAAATTCAGACTGTGTATATCATCCACTTCCTTTGCCAGGAAACAAATTACATTGAAGCATGTATTAGAATAAACAAAATAGACTTGGCTCTCGCGCTGTGGTCTGCAAGGATTGCAGAAGTTACACAGAACCCTGGGATTCTGCCAAA
This sequence comes from Todus mexicanus, assembly GCA_013389965.1. NCBI lineage: Eukaryota > Metazoa > Chordata > Aves > Coraciiformes > Todidae > Todus > Todus mexicanus. The sequence continues at coordinate 9,851 of WEIS01089712.1, read as the reverse complement.
GATCTCCTAATGTTTTTTTACACATAAAGGATACAAACACAGCCAGTAGTTTGTGGAGGATATGGAAGTATCTAGCAATCGATAGTATAGTAGATTATCAACAAATATAACAAGGTGTCTTGATTGGTAATAGGTCAATATGTGTACCCAGTTTAATATTTTCAAGTTGCCCCGCACAATGACTGCATAAAAATCAATCACTTTTTTCTCCAAGATTTACCAAAATTGTCGTCTGGTTTTCTAGCCACATCAATAAAATCTTACAGGTGCTGTTATTGAAACAGAATCAGGGTAAGTAGCAAGATAATTCCTTTAACAACTCCTAGACAGATTCTGGTTGGTGAAAAATCAATCTCTAGCAAATGAATTACTCCATCCTGTTTAATCTGGAAAGTTTACATTCTGAATTTTCAGCCCCTCTGTTAATTATGTTGTTTGTATCGTTTTTTAATTGGTTGTTTTATGAAGAGAAGAACTGACAGGTCTGGTCTCCTGTGGATGAAAGAACTGATGCTGAACAAACATGGGAGCTATCCCACGTGGTGTGGGCTTGTGCTGCTGTTTTCACAGAGAAGTCTGTCCCACTCACTGCCTCTGAAACATGCAGAAGATGAAAAAACTCTGAGGTAGACAGACAAATAATTGGATTAATTAGGAAACCAAACTGCAGATATGACATACTTAACCACGGAATGTGAATATTTTAACTTCCTAATAGGTAGGCAGCAACAATTTTTACATCAGTTGTATCTGAGAACTGTCAGATTCCACCCTTTGCATAAATTAGCTTTCATTACAAAAATACTTGCCTTTCTTAGACTTATTTTTTCATTTTATTATTAATGGCATAAAAAATTGTGTTTGTGCAGACTTCGCCTATAACTTCAGCCAGAGTATCCAACACATTCCTGCTACGCAATGTTGAGGTGGGAGGACCCTGTGGTATTTTCTGTGCAGCAGCGTTATCAGTGTCAGGCAGTTGCCCTAGTTTCTCTAGGGTGGTACAAGCAGAGCCTACGTAATTACAGGATGAGTGTCTATGGGGAGGCATCTAAATTGCTCCTCAGCCACTCACATGAAGACTTGGTATAGCACTACCTGCACAGAAAAGTTTCTAAAGATTCAGACAGTCTTAAGTTTGAGGAAAACCTGCAAACTAAAGGGTGTGAGAGACCAGAACCTGTTAAATGTAAGATACCCACCCTGGTGGTGAAAGGAGCCATGTGTCTATCTTAAACCTCTTTGAAAATCTTCACCACGGTGTCTACGGGTAAGATTGCCATAGGTGTAACTATCATCTCAGACAGGGTTATCGCCCTTTGTTAAGCCAGGACCTATTCTGGTGCATTGGATGTATGCTGAACACACTAAATAGTTATTTATAGCACCCAGATTCAGTAAGGAAATAAATGTTAAAGTAGTGAAAAATAGGTTCAAAATACTATGGAGTGATGTCACTGTACTGGTTAGGGATTCTGTAACTGGGTGGTTGACACACCAGAGCTGTGCTCCTGTACAAAGAGATATGGACAGATGGAGAGCTGGGCGAAGGTGAACCTCATGAAGTTCAGTAAGGACAAGTTACAGTCCTGCATCTTGAGAGGAATAATACCAGGCACTAGGGGTCGTTCTGCTGGAAAGTAGCTCTGTGGAGAAGGACCTTGGAGTCCCAGTGGACAGTAAGCTCTCCATGGGACAGCAATGTGCCCTGGTGGCCAAGAGGGTAAATGGGATCCTCGGGTGCATGAAGAAAACTGTGCCCAGCAGGTCTAGGGAGGTTCTCCTCCCCCTCTGCTCTGCCCTGCTGAGACCACCCCTGCAATCCTGTGTCCAGTTCTGGGCTCCCCAGTTCAAGAGACACAGGGATCTACTGGAGAGAGTTTAAATGGAGGCTGTGAGGATGATGAAGGAACTTGAGCATCTCTCCTATGGGGACAGGCTGAGAGACCTGGGGCTGTTCAGTCTGGAGAAGAGAAGGCTGAGAGGGGATCTGAGTAATGTCTACAAATACCTGAGGGGTGGGTGTCAGGAGGAGGGGGCCAGGCTCTTTGCTGTGGTGTCCAGCAACAGGACGAGGAATAACGGGTGTGAGCTCGAACATAGGAAGTTCCACCTCAACACGAGGAGAAACTTCTTCCCTGTGAGAGTCACAGAGCCTGGCCCAGGCTGCCCAGAGAGGCTGTGGAGTCTCCTTCTCTGGAGACTTTCCAAACCCGCCTGGACACTTTCCTGTGTGACCTGCCCTGGGTGATCCTGCTCTGACAGGGGGGTTGGACTGGGTGATCTCTGGAGGTCCCTTCCAACCCCTGACATTTTACATTTCTATGATTCTATGAACTTCATTAGCTGAAGCTGGAAAGTAGCTCAGTTCATTCTATCAAGAAAAAAAAAATCTTTAAAAAAAATCAATCATCTGCTGACACAAATACATGCTCACAAAAAGTAGGCAGTTTTCAAAGTAACAGGGTTTTTTCGTAGTAATTTCTGAACAACTCTTACATACAAGGGTTTGAAAGACATGCTTGCAGCAGCTATACAGCTCCTGTATTTCTTTTCCATTTTAGGAGTAAGCCTTCACCCATAGCACCTACAAAATAAAAGAGTGCCTTAACGCATTAGATCTGATTCTCTCGAGTCAGATTTTTCATTATCTCAAGAGGGGGAAAGGAACGTCCTGAGCAGTTGTGTATTCAAGGGTGTCAATAAAAAGGCTGCAAGTATCATCTGGAATCCAGAAAAAAACACGGTAGCCCAAAATTTATTGCCAGTTACAGAAATGTAGCTCCCAGGATCCTACTGTCTTTGCTAGAAAGGCAGTCAGAAGTAAAAATAGATCAGTGCTGTCTATTCTTGAACCTGCATCTCTGCACCTGAAAGCAGAATTTGGTTCAATACTTATAAATACATCTGCCAGATCACCAACAGGCTAAGATAAACTCCCCTTCCATGATGATTTAAGCTAAAATGCCAGCCTGCGGGATGGAGATCCTGAGACACAGACATGTTTTCCATTACGACTGCTCAAGAGAAGTAATCTTTATTGTCTCTGAGCAGGAAAAACCCTTGCACTGTGTGCAGATTCAGAAGACACTTTCACTGAGCTTTTTGAGGAGTTTTCCAAAACTTTGGCTCTTCTCTGACTAGGCCAAGATTTACTTTTTCCTTGTTTCAGGTTAAAAAAAAAGAAAAAAAAGACTTGACTGCGTCTGTTTAAAAATGCTTTAATTTAGGAATGAGGTACAGAGAGGGAGAGATTTCCAGAACTACAGGAATAACAAGTATGAGACTTAAGGGAGCTAGCAGCCTTTAACTTGCTCATGAGCTGGACTTCGCACATGTTTTTGAGAGCTTCCCTGACAAAGAGCGTTGTCTTGATTAACTGTAATGTTGCCCTTTGCATTTTAATCTTGGTATGTGCTAGGTTGATGAATAAACAGTAATTATTTTTGTATATTGATGAGGAGTCTCAGGTCTGTAGCTATAATTAGTGCAGTACCAGTTTGTGTAGTTAGCTTTTGTGGAATTTCATGGGGGTTTGGAGGACTGTTTATATATTTATTTTTTAATACAGAGCTCTTCACTAGGATCTAAACTTCGATTCAGCCTATCACTGCTGAGTGAATCGAATTAATCATAGGGCTTGATAGGAATTTAATTTATAAATCGTTTCTGGTTAGAGAGTACTTGAGTACACNCTGGCCACAAGAGCACGTTGCTGCATTCGTTTGTTACCCTGAGTCACCCTGCAGAGCTCAGTTTTTGCTAACTCACACCATAACAAGAGGTATTTTAGGAAGCCTGGGCAATAGGAACACAGCTGCATCTCTAACACTTAATACATAGGTGATCGACATTCCCGTCTAGCATAACACTGGAACAGGCTTCCTAGAGTGGTGGCTGGAACCCCAAGTCTGTCAGTGTTTGAGAGGCATTAGACAACGCCCTTCGTAACATGATTGAACTTCTGATCAGCCCTGAAATGGTTACANGTACTTCAAATAAACAAAGATTTTGTTCACGCTTTATAGCCTATGTACATCTTGGTATATTATTATAAGATATAAATACATGTAGAGTGTATTCAGGCTCTTTAATGAAACTTTAGTTCATGTTGGTTGCCTTGGGAGTTGTAGTTAGGAATTGATTTCACAGAACCACAGAATGTTCGGGTTTGGAAGGGACTTCCAAAGCTCATCCAGTCCAATCCCCCTGCCAGGACAGGATAATCTAGACCAAGTCCCACAGGAACTCGTTCAGGTGGGTTTTGAATGTCTCCAGAGAAGGAGACTCCACAACCCCCCTGGGCAGCCTGGGCCAGGCTCTGGCACCCTCACTGCAAACAAGTTCCTCCTCACATTCCAGTGGCACCTCCTGTGTTCCAGCTCACACCCCTTCCCCCTTGTCCTGTCCCTGGTGCCATCGAGCAGAGTCTGGCTCCATCCTCCCGACACTCGCCCTTTCCGTATTTCTAACCAGGACTGAGGTCCCCCCTCAGTCTCCTTCTCTCCAAGCTGAACAGCCCCAGCTCCCTCAGCCTTTCCCCAGCAGGGAGATGTTCCCCTCCCTTCAGCATCTCTGGGGCTCTGCGCTGGACTCTCTCCAGCAGTTCTGGGTCCTGCTGGAGCTGAGGGGCCCAGCCCTGGACACAACCCTCCAGATGTGGCCTCAGCAGGGCAGAGCAGAGGGGGAGCAGAACCTCTCTCCACCTACAACCCACCCCACTTCTAATACACCGCAGGATGTCATTGGCCTTCCTGGCCACAAGAGCACGTTGCTGCATTCGTTTGTTACCCTGAGTCACCCTGCAGAGCTCAGTTTTTGCTAACTCACACCATAACAAGAGGTATTTTAGGAAGCCTGGGCAATAGGAACACAGCTGCATCTCTAACACTTAATACATAGGTGATCGACATTCCCGTCTAGCATAACACTGGAACAGGCTTCCTAGAGTGGTGGCTGGAACCCCAAGTCTGTCAGTGTTTGAGAGGCATTAGACAACGCCCTTCGTAACATGATTGAACTTCTGATCAGCCCTGAAATGGTTACACAGTTGGATTAGATGATTGTTGTAGGGCCCTTCCAACTGAAATATTCTATTTTATTCTACTCTACTCTATTCTATTCTATTCTATTCTATTCTATTCTATTCTATTCTATTCTATTCTATTCTATTCTACTCTATTCTATTCCACCCTATTCCATTCCATTCCATTCCATTCCATTCCATTCCATTCTATTCTATTCTATTCTATTCTACTCTATTCTACCCTATTCCATTCCATTCCATCGTATTGTAATTATAATATTAAGGATACATTTATTAATCAGGCAATAATTGCTATGAATAACAACCACATTTTACCAATAGAGCAATTATTTCATAACTAGCTTAATTATCCAATAAAGCAACCATTTAAATATTTTTATTCTTTAATAAGTAGTTTAATTATTCATCCCAATCTCAGACTATAAGGGCTTCTTTTTTTAAAATGTTTATTTTTTTGTTTGGTTTTGGAGATGAAAAAAGGTCTGAAATAGATAGCTTGTGTAGAAACTTGGTAGGTTGTGTCCTTGCGTCACACAAAGAATAGTAAGTGATGCTAGCCATAAGAAAGAGAAATTATTATTAAGTTGGTTTAAAATCTTTGTTTATTTGAAGTACCATTTCATTGATTTTAGTACTTATAGAAGTACTTTGTGACACAGAAATTGCTATACTGAATCAAGACAAAACTTAGATCATTTTGAATCTTCTTTGCAAGAGCAGCAGAAACCAAAGGACCTGGAAGAAGTATTCTGAAGTACAAGGGTAGGGAATAATCCAGCCATGCTGAAATCACCTTCCTAATCAGTTAAAAATCCTTTCAAATTCTGGCCACAGATTTAAAATCCTTCTTTCCATAACTCTTGGTATGTGTTTGCTATTTATGCTATTGTGATCCTAGGTGCTAATATTATCTATATAAACTGTGAAGTACTGCAAATCTTGCATCCCACTAACGAATTGTTCTTAATGGTAGCTACAAACAATATTAAGTAATGTTACTTTGCAGAAATACCCCTCGGCTAATTTTGCAGTGTGTCAGCAAAATAATTTTAACTGATTCAAAATTTTCTGCCTTCATTTTATTCAACTGTTTTCTTGTTCTTGAGTGACAGGCGAATTTTAGTATAATGGGATTATATTAACATTATCTGTGGTTTAAACCACAACACACCACGCTTCCCAATTTTATAGCCCTCCGAATGTCTGGGAGAGGGGATTTAATTTGCAATTCTGTGTTGCTGTTGGTGTTTTCACAGTTTCTTGTTCTGTAATTTCGAGAGTTTTGAGGATGCATCTGAGTAACTGTACTTGAACAAATCACTTGGAGAGTATGTATACAATAATTCTCACGCTTCTGAGAAATATTTACTCTGCTGTGACATACATATAATATCTCATTTACTCAGAAATATCCAGAAATAACCAAAGGTACAACATTACCAACACAGAAAATTAACTCGCTGATGCTACCATTCACGCACACTGTAAGAATACCAAACGTGAAAAAACCCCAAAACCCCAAACAAACAAAATCTTGAAAACTACTTCACAAAATATCTAGACAGAAAATGGGACGTGTCCAAGAAAACACACAGGTATGGTAGTTTACGGTTTGCAGCAGAATTTTGTTACAGGAATCCTGGCTTTGTTTTTTCATGTCTGCCTCTCAGCATTCTGTCATAGTTTGAATTCCTCTATGAGGGAGTAGGAGCTCGATCGTCAAAAAATTCCCCTGTTTTTGCAAAACTTAATAACCTGAGTTGGAAAAAGAGGTGTCGCTCTTTGATACGCTGGCATTCTGTATGATCCTACTGGGTGCAGCATCAGTATGTGCAGCTACGGTTCGGCTTCCTGAGGAAGAAAAGCATGGCCTGAATAATATGAAAATGTGACAGAATTCGAAATGCTTACATTCAGCTCACACGAAAAATCTTTCTATATGTGTGTTTATTTAGTATTTGGAGTACAACATCACTGATAGCATGGACGCATCAGTGATGTGGAGGTGTATTATGCAACCATTTAAAATTAATTAGAAAGTAATTGTCAGTCTTCACAGACTTCTGGATTATGTCTTTACTGGAGTATAACCATCAGTCAGCAAAGCAGGTCTTCGGGAAGAATTCACTCTTGTTCCCCAGCTGAGGATGCAAACTCAAGATGTTTGCACAGCAGCAGTATTCTTCTGTTTAGACTGACATTTTCTGACAAACCTTTTTGTATTTCCATGAGGTGATTGCTTGATGCACCATGAAGAGTATTCACAAAGAACTAATTTTAATCTTTGGTGCCTAATTTCTGCTGTTCCCTTTTATGCCAATCTGTGGGTGTGGGGGGTGGATTCCTTAAGAGGATGATTTTCAATCTGAGTCTAATTTGAAGAGCAGAGTATCCTCTGCTGCTGAGCGATTTAGGCTCTACTGATTTCTCCCCCAGTCTGCAAACAGTAGCCTGTCTTGATGTTTCTGAACAGCTCACATCATTCAGTTAATGTATTTGAGTTTGGCTTCTCTGTCCATAACTCTTGCTTCATACATGCCTATCAGCACTCCTCCTGGTTTTGAACCATTAGCTGGTTTTAGCAAAAATTTTACAGAAGGAAGGAACTCTAGAATGGAATGGAATGGAATGGAATGGAATGGAATGGAATGGAATGGAATGGAATGGAAGCTGTACAGAACAAAGAATAGAGTAGAGTAGAGTAGAGTAGAGTAGAGTAGAGTAGAATAGAATAGAATAGAATAGAATAGAATAGAATAGAATAGAATAGAATAGAATAGAATAATAGTTCAGTTGGAAGAGACCTACAAAGACCATCTAGTCCAACCACGTGACCACTTCAGGGCTCACCAAAGTGTCAAGTAAGGGCATTGTTTGAATGCCTTCTAAACACTGATGGAGTTGGGGTATCAACCACCTCTCTAGGAAGCCTGTTCCATTGCTTGACCACCCTCTTGGTAAAGAAATGCTTCCTAATGTCAAGTCTGAACCTCCTCTGATGCATCTTTGAGCCATTCCCAGGTGTCCTGTCTCTGGAAGAAGAGCTCAGCACCTCGCTCTCCTCTTGCCCTCCTCAGGAAGCTCTAGAGCACAATGAGGTCACGCCTCAGCCTCTCTTTCTCCAGACAAACCCAAAGTCCTGATGCCTTCCAGCCCTTCCGCCAGCTTTGTTGGCCTCTTCCTCTGGACACATCCAAGGGCATTCACATCCTTCACAAACTGTGGGGCCCAGAGCTGCACGCAGCGCTCCAGGTGAGGCTGCCCCAACGCTGAGCACAGCAGGAGAATCTCCTCACCTGACCGTCTGGCTCTGCTGTGTCTGATGCACCCCTGGATGGGGTTTGCCCTCTGGGCTGCCAGGGCTCCCTGCTGGCTCATACTGAGCTTAGCGTCAACCAGCACCTGCGGAGCCCTTTCTGCGGCGCTCCTCTCCAGCCACTCCTCTCCCAATTTATACCTGTGTCCAGTTGCTCCATCCCAGACGCAGAATCTGACACTCACACTTGTTGAATTTTATGGTATTATTAATTGCCAAATGCTCCAACCCATCTAGAACCCTCTGAAAGGCCTCTTGCGTTGCCTTTTTAGAGAGACAACAGCACCTCCAAGTTTGGTATGATCACCAAACTTACTGATGGTGCTTTCAACTCCTGCATCAAGATCACCGATAAGAATATTGAACAGAACCGGTCATAGGAGAGAGCCCTAAGGAACACTGCTGGTAACCAGTCACTGGCCAGGTGTAGCCCCACTCACAACACTCTGAGCCCTGCCATCCAGTCAATTCCTTACCCAGAGCACCATGAACTTGCTCATCCCACAGTTGGACAACTCGTTCAGAAGGATGCTGTGAGGGTCAGAATCAAAAGCTTTACTAAAACCCAGAAAAACTACATCCGCCACCTTCCCTTCATCCATTTGGTGGGTAATGTTACCCTAGAAGGACATCAAATTAGTTGACAAAACATTCTCTTTATGAACCTGTGTTGGCTGTGCCTGATGATTGTGTTGTTCTTTAAACGCCTTTCAATAGTATCCAGCATGATCTTCTTCATAATTTTTCCAGGAATGAAGTTAGACTAACAGGTCTGCAGTTCTCTGGGTCTTCCCTCACACCCGTTCTATGAATTGGAGTAACATTGGCTAGTGTCTTGGTTTTCTGGGATAGAATCGTAGCCCAGCCACAGTCTGCAGGCTGTTATCAGTCTGGAGTCAGCCAGGGCAGCTGACCAGAGCTGGCTCACAGGTGCATCCCAGACCATAAACCTCATGCTCAGTATAAAGTTTGCTAAGGATTGGGGTTCCTGCTATTCCTTCTTCTCCTGCCGCTCTTCCTCCTCTTCTCAAGGGTCACCATCCCTGGCGGGGCTTGCTCGTCATTCTGCTCCTGAGGACTGCTTTCCTCATTACTGTGATTCCTGTTCATTCAATGGCTGAGCACAACTTTGTACGCTTTATATCGGCATTGCCATTAACATTAGTTTCGCTCGGCCGATTTTCATTTCAACCCATGAGTTTCCACTTCTTTTCCCAACTGTCCTTCTTGGCTGGGGAGAGGTCATCAGCTGATACAACAGCTGCTAGACTTTAACCCTGGATCACAGAATAGTAGGGGATGTAAGAGGCCTCGAAAGATCATCCAGTCCAACCCCCCTGCCAGGACAGGATCACCCAGAGTAGGTCACACAGGAACGCGTTCAGGTGGGGTTTGAATGTCTTCAGGGAAGGAGACTCCACAACCCCCCTGGGCAGCCTGGGCCAGGCTCTGGCACCCATGTTTGCATGGAACCTCCTCTGCTCCAGC
>WEIS01089701.1:792-12481 GCA_013389965.1 Todus mexicanus | reverse complement strand
TTGTAGAAAGGTTCAAAGCATGTAAAATCCGTTCAGATTGGAATAGGCTTAAAAGCTGGAGACAGAGGAAAAAAAAGGCCCTTTTCCCTCAGAGAAAAAAGGCCAGAAGCTATTAATTATCATGTTCTCCAAATGTTGTTTACTTCATTGATGTCAACTGTTTTGCTTTGTCTTTATCTCGTTCCTGTTTACATATCAAACAGTGCTAAGTGCAAGGCAGCTTTTCCTCGCTAAGCAGAATACATTGGCCTCTCATGCTCACATGAGAGATCTAAAGAAATAAAAATTTGTTGTAACTTCTTTTTCTGTGACTTTGTAAATATAGTATAGATTAGTGGAATTTATGTTTGAAAAGGTAATGTCTTGGGTTTATACGTTCAATACCCTCCATCCCAGCAGTTTTGAAAACATTTTTAAAAACAGATGTAAAGCTGTGAAGTTATTCATTCTCGGTCTGGCTAAACAGTCCTTAAATTCAATGTTCAATTATACCTGAATTAAGTCTTGGTATTTAGGAAGTAGTCACAGGAAACCTAACCTTTTAGAGAAAAAATTGGTGTATTTCAGAGAAAGACTTCACAAATACTTAATGTGAGAGTAGTAAACTGACCTAGTGGTAAGAAAACTGTTTTATAAATGGTTATGTTTTGTCTGGAACTAACGCGTATCTGAGATACTCTAATTTTTACATTAGCTTAAAGTAAGAATTAACTGATCTGGTAATGTTGAATTTTCAGTCATGACCGATGCGCTTAATCAGGGTTACTGCCCTGAGCTGGATGAGAAGGAGGGATGGGGACTGCAAAGGCAAAAGCCACACGCTTTTCACATGATTGTGCAGGTACATGGTTCATTGGGCAGCACTAATAAGGGGAAGGAAGGGATTTAGCTTGTTAATCCGTGCTTCTTAATACAATGTCACATTAAATGACACCCACAACATGCATATTGATTGTGTTAGAGCTGGAACCTGATTATGAAATACTGCTTCATCCTCATGTGATGCTGGCTCTCTTGAGAATTTTCTAGCAACACAGCATCAATTAATAAGAATTTTGTTATAGAAAGAGTCTAGTTAAAACTGGCTTTGTTTTAGACTTCCTGTAAAGACAGGTAGAGGCGAAAGGTAAGTCTTTGTGGCTCATTGTGGAGTGTAGCAGAGATGCCTCAGATTGTGCTGTGCAAAAAGTACCATAGCTATGTTGGGGCAGCAGTCCGTTTCAGATAACTAGCCTCACTTACTGTACTATATGTAGGTCATATAGGTATAGTTCAGGAATCTTTGTGCAACACTCCATTGCATTGTGTAGGAGTAAATGTATGATAAGGTGCGGTGACTAGAAATTTATCTAGGCAGTGCTTAGGGCACCTCAAAGTGCACAACTCCAATATTACTTATATCCTACTGTCTCAAACACCTCATCTGCCTTTCTTTCTTTCACAGTGAATCAAAGCTCAACATAGGGGGTCAACCTGTAACTTCCAGTTGTGTTTCCTATTAACATTTATTATGATACTAAGATTCAACTGAAAAATCAGGGGAATGAAGCACGGGTCTGAAGTTAAGTTACATATAAATGTTTTGCTGAATTGGGACAATATGCAGTGGTGAAATAAATCATTATTCTACTTCACAGTAGATGCAAACCTGTCAAGAAAAACCCCCACATCTTTACATCTTTCTTGTTTTGGTGACCTGAAATCACTAAATGTGGAATCATGACGTGCATGGTCTGTGTTTGTTTTTAGAATAATTGATGCAACATTTTATAGAGGCTAACACTGAGAGGGTACTTGTGTGCATTTTTAAATGACAAATTTTAATTAAGGTCAAGCTCTAATAAAAGCCTTTATAACACTAGAAGTATATGAACGCTTTCACTAGGCATATCTCAATCCACTCAGTCTAAGTGACAGGCTCTCCTCTAGGATATAAACGCAGTTTTTCCTGCCAGTTGCCTATAAAGCTGACTCGTCTACCAGCTTGTGCAAAGCAAGTGACAAGTCAGTTCTATCTCCTACATGTCACCACAATTACAGAGAATTTGGATACCTGTGTGTGAGGGGCGAGGTATGCAGAAAATTGTATCTAGGATGAAGAAGGTGATTTGAAACAGCCTGATTTCTTTTCTCTGTTCTGAATTTCTTTAACTGACCAGCACAAAATGGTTTTGGAGACTTACTGCATGATATGTTACCACTGATTACAGTGTGATATTTAAAAAAAAAACCCAAAAAACAAACAACAAAAAACCCCAGCAAAACCCAAACAAACATGTGGATTTTTTACTCTTTAACTGAGAACAAAAAGTTTGGTCTTGTATAAATAAATATGAAGTATCAGGATCTTAGTTTTAACAGCTATTTTTAATTAGCGAATGAATATTGAGAGTTTCATTTGTACATCATTCTTGTAAAAGAAATAAAAGATTTATAGAAAAAAATCCAGAATTTCTGTTTCATAACATGACCTGCAATGGCTTGTATTGCATAATGAAGTATTGATACAAATTCCCATATTTAGGTATTGGTTTATGTTAAATATTTATCCTTTGCTGCTTCCATATGAATTCTTTACCCACTGATCTTGAACTCATTTTAGCAAAATAAATGTAGTAGTGTGGTCAGTTGTGGTAGAATAGGAGTTGATACTACTCTGTTTCTTTAGGGGTTAGCTAAGAGAAATCGTACTAGTAGCAGAGAAATGATATGTGGGCAAGTGGATCAGAAGAAAGCGCACCATACAAGTTGTAATTCTTCACAGGAACCAGTTACCCTGGTATCTCAGCAAAAAAACGGATTGTAACATTTGGCTCTTCTCATACCTTTTTTTTTTTTCAAACCAACTAAAGGAATATAAACAGAGAAAAATAATATTTTCCTTTGCCCTTGGTTTGAAAGAGCAGAGATCTAGTCCAACGCTTTTTATCAAGACAGGATCTACTATGCAAACAGAGAGGTTCTTTGAAAATACGTTGCAACAGCTGCACAAAAGAAAGAGAAAAGTTAACTGATTCATTAGCAAATGCCAGTACTGCTTTAACTGCTTTCACATTCATGTTTGCAGTTCTAACCAGGGAGAAAATTCTGTCATTCCTGAATCTTTAAACTTGTGGTTTTCTGCCTCGGGATGATATTTGGAATAAGGAAAGTTTCTGTAGTGACTTTCAGCCCTATCTTTTTTTCCGCTTCCTACAACATAAGAACTAAGATCTAAATAAAGTAACATTCAACTAATTTAGTGTATGTCTTTACCTGGAAGCCCGGTGGAATAAAAATCTTATTTTCCCTGAGGTACTTCTGAGGGTAGCCCTTCACTGATCTTACCCCACTTTAGCAATGTCTTCTGTGTGTTGTGTGTGTGCACACACAAAGCTGGCTGCAATATGTGAGTGCTGTGCAGGAGGAAGCAACCCCCAGCATTCTTGCAATGCTCCTGGTGATGCAGCCTTGGATGTTTGCTGGCCATTTCTACTGCCAGCTCCTGACCTGCTCACTGCTCCTGGGGCCCCCAGGACGTCTTGCCCAGAGCTGCACCCCAGCTCTTCAGCTTGTATCGTTCCAAGAGTTTATTCCGTCACATCTGGAGGACTTTGCATCTGCCTTTGCTGGTTTTCATGAAGTTCCTATTGGCCCATTCCTTCAGCCATTAAAGGGAAGCCCTACGCCCCAGCATATATTGGCTGTTACCCCAATTTTGTGTCCTCTGCAAACTTGATAGGAATGCAGTATTAAAATCCAGAAGAAGCGAGTGTTGGAAATCACCTTCATACCTTACTTCGGTTCCTTCACAATTTGTAACTCCTTGAAATTGGCGTATTTCTCTAAGGTCTGTCTCATGCTCTGCTGTGTTATTCTTCTGTGTCCCTTAGGTGGCTGTGTACAGTCATGGTATTTCAGTGTCCGTGGTTTTGGGCTCAAAGGATTGGGACTGAAGGAATTTTCGTCTTTGCAATATCTTTCTCAGTCTTCTGTATGCTGCAGTTAGTGAACCGTTCTGCTCTAAGTAACTTTTCTGATGTCTTTCTATTGCTTTCCCTGGATTTTCTCTAGCTGATACTGATTTCCCTAAAATGGGATGCCTAAAGTCACACAGAATACTCCAGCTGAGGCCTTACCATGCTAAGTATTTCATGCCTCTCATATTGGCATATGTAGATAAGAGTGTTACATACGATGATTAGTTTTTTGAAATGTCACGGGATACGTAACTCTCATTTAGTTTATGATGAATGCTTTTCTGATGATCCACTCCCTAATCAACTTTACTTGTCTTGAATCTCTGCATTCAGTTACACCTCTGTCTTGTTTTATAATTGTTCTTAGTTGAATTGTTGAATCTTTATAGCACTCATTCATGTTTGGCTTAATTCCTTGACAAACTGTGCTTTCATCTGGTCTCTTACACTTTCTCTGACCAATAAACTAGCATAAATAACCTTATTCAGCCCCTTGCTTCTGTAATTTTCTTTTAGTATTAAAGATATGTCCTCTGTTTCTAGTCTGAACATAGCCCAGAAGCTTTAGAATACTTTGAGACATCAAATAGGTAAATTGTTCTGAGAATAAACAATTAGAATATGAAGCATTTGGCCTGTAACTGGAGCCTTTTTACTGAAGAGGTTAACTGCAATCAATGAAATCCTTCTTATCACAAGCAGCATTTATTGCACTGAGTTACCAGGTATAATAAAGTTTCAAGACTAACAACTAATTCTGTATTATGTCTCCCATATATCAAGCTTGCTATAGCCCAGAGAGCTTTACAGCAAAATGCAGGTATGTCAGCACTCATCCTCTATAAGGAAAGGAGTCAAATAACAAGCAGCTAGATGCAAACCTTAAAAAAAAAATTAAAAAATCCTTTCTCTTTCATCATAGGGCTTTATCCTAAATTTTTATAGTGACTTAGAACCACTTAATGATATAATCCCACCAAGGATTCTCTTAATTATTCATGACAGAATGTATTTACTTCAGGAAAACCCTCTGAAAAGAAGTGTCCATCTGGCAAAACCACGCTTCCTCTTCTCCTCTAATTGGAACCCAACTCTCACAGTTCTGACAAAAGGGAATTTCTGATGAAGTGGACACAGCCTGCTAATCTCTTTTATACAGTTTCACTGTTAGATAGGAATTGAACCACTGTAATGATCCAGATATGTCTGTACGATGAACGTATAATATATATAGGTGCATGGCATAAAGTGACTGTTCTTATACAACACATGAACATTTCATGTGTCAGATTTTGCAAACATGAAGTGGTTAGGTGTTGGGATAGTGTTTTGGTAATGCCTTATTTACTCACTTAGTGAACTATCAAACTTTATAACAACTCTACAGGGTCCCTGTAGGCAAGATTTGAAATTTCTGTGGTTGTTGTGTACCAAGGTTGTCTTTTGTCACTTAACAACTAAAAACCGTGTAGCTTGAAGTACTTCATGACTGTAGTTGTCTGAAGAGTTGATTAGGGCAAACCTTTATTTGCCAGAGATCAGAGAAACTGACATACATCAACAGTTCAGATCTCCCTGAAAATGCTGATAGCCACAGTCTATAGACTTTGATGACTGT
Source organism: Todus mexicanus (assembly GCA_013389965.1). NCBI lineage: Eukaryota > Metazoa > Chordata > Aves > Coraciiformes > Todidae > Todus > Todus mexicanus. The sequence continues at coordinate 6,904 of WEIS01089701.1, read as the reverse complement.
AGCCAGGAGGTTTATAGATATACTGATCAGATCAGAGTGTAACCCAGCTTTTCAAGATTGGAGATAAATCCAGAGCCAAAGGTGATTGTTTTCTGGCTTTGCTTTGACTGTGCTTCAAAATGTCAAGAAAAATTAATTTTCAAAGCCTGTGGTGTTCTTGAGCTTCCCAATGAAGGAGGGTGAAACTTCTTTAGTGGAATGTGCTAAGCTTTTCTGCCTTGGGATAAGGTAACTGGGAAGTTCCAGCACTTGCCTGGAATGTGAAACGTGAAAGTGTGATATCCCCTCATGTTATAGATGCCTGACACACTGAGTGGAGAAGCTCCAGGTCTTTTCTGTGGGTCATGCTGACTATGAGACAGTAACCAGAAAAGGGGTACCCTCTTTTCAGCTACATCCCCTTGTTATCAAATTTGGAACTTGTGCGTTTTTCTCCCTTCACAGACTTTATAAAAACCTATCAGTTCTAATAGGAAAGACAGAATAAAAAGGCTGACTTGCCTTTTGTAATAATTTTGCGAGTCCTACTTTTTTTATTTCCTTTGCTTTTCTTGTAGGGAAGTTGAATGACATGATTAGTTTATTTTGAATGAGGCAAATTACTTCAGTCGGCACTAAATGCTATTGGGTTATGGTTCGAAAGAAACTAAATGAACTTAAATTCAATCCAAATCAAATATTGTCTTGCTGAGTTTTGGCAGAGCAGCAAACTGGTAGCCTAAACTTTTCCTTTTAGTCTCAGCTCCTTATTATTTGCTCAATCTTCTAGGCAGGTAATATTACTTTAAAGAAAGTTTTTAACCAGTAGGGTTATGTAAGAGATTTTGAAATATACATGTGTCACAAAAACTCAGTATTTTTCAGGTAAGCTGACATTTGTTCCTTTTTTTTTTTTTTCATATCTGACATGTATGTACCAAATTATGATGATGTGTAAAAATGATAACAATGATAAGGTAAACAGGTAAGGTAATTGTTGACTTACATGGGTAGTTAACAGATAAAGAATTTCATGTTGTAGTAAGTACTTTTTATATTCTTGGACACACCAGTCACACCCCTACCTGAAAATTTGTTCTATGATGTTATTCAAAAATTGTATGTTATGGTAAGCAATATACTGAAAATTTACCATTGTTGATTAATTTTCTACTAAATAGTCCCTTTTTTTTCGTTTTAGAGACTAGAATAGATGAGGATGCTACAGTGCTTCAAATTAGAACTGTTAGAAGAAAAATCAGAAATAAAACCCATGTAGTCTCTTTTACATTCCTCAAGAAATTGTCTAAGGCAGCACTGTGTTTTACATAAAGTGACTATACTAAAGTTATTGATAAGTTTATCTTAAAAAACCCCCATATTTTGTGGGTTATTAAGTTTCTTCTTTTTTGAAATAAACAATCACTAATCATGTCCTTAAAACTTTTTTTATATGCTAATTAGCTGTTTTTTGAGAGCAATAGTCCTATGCAAATGTTGACATGGTAGCATTTAAACAAATGGTTAGACAGTCAGTGGAAAGGAGCTAATTATTAGAACTGCGTACACTGTTCAGTTTGTCACTTCTACCAGAGATATAAATATCATTTGCCTGAGCAGTTACCTTCAACTAAAAGGCTTAACCTTAGCCAAGAATCATTTTCAAGAGCTACAGTAAGCTAATGTGAATTTGCATTTGTAGAATGAATTTGCATGCAGTTAAGCAAGTAAGGTTAATAAGTAAGTCCACAACTGGTGCACAGCCCATATGCATTAGCTATTATGGAACATAACCTCTGGCTTGTATAGTAATAGCACCTCCTTTACTAAAATTTTCAGCAACAAAGAATTCAGGAGTGACCAGGTCTGATTTGCATTTGAAGACAGAATGCCTTGTTAGAGACTTATAGGAGCATTACACACATAACTTTTCATAAATATGATGGCTGAAATAATAAAGTTTGCAATTACAAAGATCTAAATAAAAATAATAACTAAAACCTCCATGGCAGGTTCACAATGAAAATTTTAAGGAGTTTGATCCCTGTTCATCACTAGCAATTCAACTCTATCCAGGCCACTTGAATGTCAAAAGACAAAAATGCTCACTATGGGAAAAGCTGCACATATTGAAAAAAGTACTCTATTTTATGGAATAATGATACATCTGCAATGAAGGAATGTTTCATTATTGTTGGGACTTTTGCATTGTTACACATCTCTTTCCTCCTTACTTCTTTTTGTAGGAGAGACAGTTTAAATTTGTTCTGGACTCTTGTTCTTAAGCATAAATAGGTGATAGTAATATTAATACAAAAGATGCCTTAAGTCAGTTTCATTCTTGGGGTCTTTAAGGTGGAAAGAAGGTAGAGAAATGTGATTCCTTGTATGGCTAGTATATATTATACCCCCACTCTGCTACACCATGTATTTTCTGCTGTTGGAGATGTATGATATCCATCAACAGTTCCAAGTACCCTACAACTAAACAATCCTTAATACACATATACTTTGTATTATAAACATATAACAGTTGAATGTGCATATCTTCAAAGCAATTTTCATATTTTATTACTTCTTCAATAGTTTGGAAAATGAGTGGGCCTCTTGACGTGTTATAAAAGAATTTAATTGCTTTTAGACTGGGGAGACTGATTCTAAACTGAAGTGCATGACAAAAATGTCCAACTGCAACCCTTTCCAAGGGCACCAGCACATCTGCTGATTAAATCTTCGGGAGATATATACTGGGAAAGTCAGATTCTCTTCCAACAGGCATGTCCCAGCAGATGCTGCAGTTTATGGACGAGTTGTTGGATCCACAGGCACCTGGTTTGGCGGGTACCCAGTTTGCCCCCTGCTGTATCAGCAAGAACCGTTTGCGCTGAAGGCAACAACTGGTGCATGTTGGTTCATAGCACAGCTCAGCTCTTTCTTCCAAGGGAGTGAGCCTTCTGGGTCACTTTGCTATGCCACAGCCTGCTTTGATACGTGTTGGTAGATTTCACACACCTTTTTGCCACAGTGATACCCGCTAGCACTTTAACTATGCTAAAAAGAGCTGGTTAAATGGGGTTGCTTAAATAACAGTAGTATGCAATATTCTCCTCACAGAGCAGGAAAGAGCACTCCCTGCTCAATATTCAGAGAGAAAGACAAAGAGTTATTTAGGGAGAACACCAGTGAGGAGGCTTTTTTCTTTTTTTCAAAAATGGCCATAAGCTTCCAACTCCTCCAACTATTCAACAATAGTATATTTTGACAGCAGAGTAGCTGCTGCTGTAAATCTCCTAATTATGGATCAAAAATGCCACCAACACATGATGCATAGCACTGAACTGGTATAAGCTCACGCAGCAGTTTGGTAGAGTGGAAAATTTTCTGCTGAATTAACCTTTGTACCAGTAGATACTATGCCAGATTCAGTATCAGATGTATTCTAACCTCCTTTTGAAACCTACAGGCAATGTAAAAAAACCCAGGAAAAAAACATAAAGCTGATGTATACTTTGTATCATCTGCTCTAGATAATTTGACACCTGTGTTATTGTTTGTATCTACCTGATTTGGACAAAATTTATGGTTTTAGTAAGCTCAAGAAAATTGTGCAGAACTCTGGCGGTGATGCTCGCGGACCCACGTTCTCAAAGGTTCTGTTAATTCACCAGCTTTAGTCACTGATGTGAGGCTTCTTTGTACTTCAGATACCTGCTGACTGAGTTCTCCTGTGGGTGCAAAATTGCTTATGCACCCAGGTGCATGTTTTTTTCTCCACCATTCTTCCTCTGCCCACATGCTGGGGTAACTTACACCATTATCACTCCAAGGGAAATTCACAGTGGCAAATCTGGAATCAATCCACTGAAAATGCACTCTGCAATTCATTGCATGTACCTCATAAACCTCATTATCAGTTAGAAAAGTGCAAATACTAAATCATTCTTCCACATGTTTCTAAAAGCTGCACACATTCACACAAAAGACCACGTTGACAAGAGCTACTACCTTTACTAGAGCATTGCCAGACTTTCTGGGGTAATAGCTGTTCTATCTTGAAACTGTCTCCTCTATAGTGTAATTAGAATAGGATTGCGAACAAGAACTGTCACAAATTAAACCAGTATTTTTTCCCATTTTTATATGACAGACCATGGACAGAACATTACTAGAAAGCAGAATAATTGTGGGGAATTTTTTTTGTTGTAATTGTGGTGAAGGGATGGGGGTGGGGAGTGTGTGTAAATTGTCCACTTTTGTAGGTGTTGTGGTGATGTTATTTTGACTTAGGTGTGGGGAATTCTTTTGTTGATGTAATTTGCGAAAATTGTAGATTGTGTGATGAACGTGTATTTTAATGATGATGATAATTTAATGATAATGATAAAAGGAAACATCCTCTTACATTCTCAGCATGATGTAATTAAAAATCAGATCCTATAAGTTACTCAGAGACCTTGCTCTGTGATTTTAGCTGTCTTAAGATACCAGAATACTTTTAAAAATCTATCCCTTCAACATATTTCAAGAGGGTCAAAATGCGTTATAAAGCTTAGATTACTGTGCTTTTCAATAGTCTGTTGTACTGTAGTTTTTGATTATTCTGTTTGTGTTACTACTCTTTATGTTGGTTCTGTTTTTTCTTCCCTGAGTTAGCTTCTGCACTAGGTGTCCCTCGTTCTCTCTTCTAACCATTATTTTTGGGAAGGTTTGTAAAATTTCGTTTTGCTTCACAGTGTGCAAAGCGCACTTAAGGGCTGTACTCTTAATGCCCTATGTACTTAGCTACTACTTTGTTCTAAGAGATGCTGAGTATTGCTGTCACCCATACAGCTGCTAAGGGAGCAAATGATCATCATGGGATCAGGCAGATAAGAGATGATCTGTTCCCAGAAGGGGCATTGCAAGCAGTCAGAGTTTTCAGAGGATCACCTCAAATCTTTCTTCTGAAGGGGAATCTCTGGTAGTGCAAAAATGGCAAAACCATCAGTGGTATAAATTAAATCTGAAATTTTAGCTTACGCGTAGGACTGAAGTTGGTGGGTGGGAGCCTTAAGCAAAAGCTTAAGAAATACAGAGCATGCTTTCACTGGTACTCTTCCTTCCAAAAGCCGAGAAAAATCTTTAATAATCCTCTGGTTAGAAAAACAAAGCTGGCTTTTAGCCTCAAACGTTTGATTGTGCATCAACCCTGTAAATACTATATATGCTGTTTTTCCTCTGTGCAGGTATCTAAGCCAGACTGTACTGGAAGAGACGATGTTAGCAGCCAACCCTCAAAACAGGGAGAAATTAGCCACACTAAAACAAGCTCTAGGTGCTATGGGATTCAATAGCCTGGTAAGTTATACAAGCTTGTGTTGTTTGTGTCTAAAATCACCATATTACTTAGTTTAAAAAGAAGCAATAAGGAACTCTGAAGGATAAGCTTTTGTGGGGAAAAGAAGTGCCTTTCTGTCTGGTTTTTTTTTTCGGTTGGTTAAGACCTTGAAACAATATACAGTGCTAGTTCACTCCAGGGAAATTACAGTAATCACTTTTAATTAGACACAGCACCAACAATGTAAATCTTTTTCATTCTTAAAGATTCACAAAACAGCTTCGAGGTATAATACTCTGAACAATTAAATTACATAGATAAAAAGAAACAGTCAAATCCCATATGACAGAAACCTCATAAAACCCGCAGGAATGTTTTTGTCTTCCTGATTATCTCCCTGTCCCTTTTAATTTTGTGAAACACACATTCCAAATGCCTTTGCTAGCAGCACCTGAAAAGAGGTAAATACATATTTAGTCAAACAAAATTAGAGCTGGGTAACTTGAAAGAGCTGATTTAACCCCCAAAAAAGCAACAAGAAGATAGATCTGATGTTTGTCTTTAAACCTGTAAAACTAGTGAAGAAGGTAATTTGGAAAATTAATCAAGAAGAGTAGCTTCTGGAGGACAGAGATGTGATGTGAATCAGCAGAAATAGGGAGATGAGTCTAAGAACTCATGTAAGCTGTGTAATTACCTTCAGGATACTAGAATATTTAACAAATTCCCCATTTTTCTTACATATGTATATGCTACCTAGAACCCTGTAGCTAGGTCACTTGTGCAAAACAAATGCATAAGCAACAGTAGTTCTAG
>WEIS01089690.1:0-14561 GCA_013389965.1 Todus mexicanus | reverse complement strand
AAAAAAACACCCGAAAAAAAGGAAAAAAGAAAGAAAAACAGGCCACCTTTTCTTTCTGCTCTTTGTTAATATATCACCTTGCTAAAGTTTTGTCAAGTCCAGAACAAACTTCTTGCTATAGTTTTAGGGTTCAACTAAAACTGACAACCTGGGAATTTCACTTTGAGCTGAGATTTCACTGTATATAATTTATTTGTGTGGCAGAGAAATTCTTGTACTGTGGGTTCAAGCAAGCCCTTTGGGGTCTATTTCCTTGCTGAGCAATGAGGTGCTGATCTCCCATGTTATTTTACATTATTGTGTGCAAATGGGTGGATTACCATCCAGTGTCTTAGTGATAGAAGAAACAGTTTTTCTCCTATCCATCACTAAGCATTGAAAGACTCAAATTATTACTGGAAAGATAAGTAATTTCTTTTCTCCACCACCTTTCCAAATAAAATAGCATGTGAAGCTTCGCTAACAAACGCAAACAGTAATTATGTTAGGCTGTTGGAAACTCAGATGCTATCCCTTGACACATACTTAGACCAAAATCAATGTACTATTAATTAATAAGGACTAGCAAAAATAGTACCTGATTTTTAGCAGCAAACAACTTTCTGTCACATTTTATTACCCTGTATCATTTTTACTAATACCTGTCTTATAGCTTCATGACTTTGAGTTCATATTATTTTCATGCTTCAATTAGAAAGAAGTAGATAGCCAGACTATCCAGGAAGGTAATGGAAAAGTCTTGTAGCAGGGCTTAGTGGTGGAATTTATAGTTAAATGAAACCTTCAAATATACTATAAAACTTCTCCTTCCTTTACGTTAGTTTTACTTGAGGTCTCATAAGCAGTAATATGTAGAAATGCAAAACTTAATCAGCTAAAAAATACAGCAAATCCCACATATCACTTTATGCAATGCCAGGAGAGTAGAAATATATTTTCCTAACCAGAGGAAATTAACTAGGCAACAGTCCTGTATCTATAATTTAAAGCAGTAAAATATGTATGGCAGAAACTAAAGCCACCTTAAAAGAATTCAGGGTAGCAGTGTATCACAAATTAATGAAATGGAGACATTTTTAGAGCATGCAGCACTGACGATATTAAAGGGCAGAGAATATTTCACCACGTAGATCAGTCTGATAAATACTTTTAAAATCAAGCCTTTTCCCCTGTTTGAAAGTGTAAGAGCTTGAATATTGGGGGAAGCACACAAAAAGTCATTAACATTTCTGATCAAATCTCAATGCCGCTCCAGAAAGGTTAGGAGTATCTTACTCTGTCCCTGCATGTAAACCTGTACTGTGGTCAGAGGAAAATCTGAGTCAATTGAAAGGCAGGGATTATCGAGTCACCTCTTACTTTATTTCACCTAAAACAGAGCTGAAAGGAACCTAAAATACTTTATATTCCATGTTGTAGCCAAGCTGGACACTATGGAATATTCAACTATTCCAGGGTTTTTAAATGCAATCAATTTACTGCTGCCAAATGTAGTAGGTTTTCATACATCTGGGAAACATGCACCTACGGTGCTGATGAATTTCTCCTGACATTGCACTGATTTCAAGAGAATGTTATTTTAAATTGGCAGTAGAGAGACTGGTAGAGAAGGAGAAAGCCCTGAGGATGGCTGAATCAAAGAGAATTTCAAAAGATTTTTCCTGATGGTTCTTGGATAATATCACATGTTAGCTATTTTCAAAGCCAATAGTTTCCAACACGCTTCCATTTATGGTATCAATAATTAAAAAATACTTCAGTGGGAGATGAACTTACCTTCCTGAGAAGAGACATTGGAAAGCTGTATTATTATCATAAACCCAGGAGATGCAAAGCTTTGTCTCCATGGAAAAGCTATGGAAACAGGGATATCTTATTTGCAGCTATTGAGTGGTTACCACAAAAAGTGATGTGAGTGTATGTGCATGTTCAAAGTGTTATGAGAACATGATCACATAGAAATTAAGGGCAGATCCTCAGCTCCTTTGTGCAGCAAGGACAAATTAAACCACCTGAAGATTTGGTCTTCAACCCCAAAGTCAACTATAAGTGTTAAGGGAATATTTTGGATCAAATTCAGAGATAAAACTAAGTTTAAAGAAAATTTAAATTACCAAAACTTAAATCTCATTATGTCCCACTCCCTGCTAGCATGTCTCTGCCAGCTACTAATGAATTTTTAACATCTTTCCCCCACCTCACTGCGCACATCAGCTCTAACTCCGGCACCCTGAACCGTAGAGTGTGTTACAGTCTAATTGTAACTCACGTGTCAAGGGGCAAGAAGAAAGGAGTGTGGTGAGAGCATTGATAAATTTAACTTAACATTCCTCCAGCTACTCAGCAGTAAGGCAGAGTGCTGAACTCCCCGCCACATTTTACATGAGTGTCAGTTACTTCAAAGGAATATATTTAAGCATGGGGGAGTCTGGCTCACTCCCAGCTTATGCATCATTTGTGTCTGGCTGTTTCTGGAGACCACAGCAAAACAAAGACTTCCTCTAGTTTGGGGCATGTTGTGGAGCTTTCCATAGCTGTTTTCTTAGGGGCACTGGAACAGGTCAGCGCTGTATGTTGCATGCAGAATGTGTAGCTGGAGCTGCAGTTCTCACCCTCTGTATTTCTTCTTTTTTCTTTTTTCTTTTTTTTTTTCTTTTTTTCCAGAGAGCCTTCGAGTTACAGATTAATGATCTGTACCTGCTCGGATTAACATACAAATGTGTTTTTAAGTCCAGCGCCTGTTCAGTCAGGTTCTGCCAAGCCACACACACATTGCAGGGTGTTTGGAGGCCATCTGAAGTATGGCAAGAGGCAGCAGCAGGTCACCCTTGGAACACGAGCTTGGCACAGCATGGGCAGGGTGAGGATTCAGGGCACCAGGAACAGGCACCACTTCCTACCCATTAGTGATTCCTGGGGAACTGTGCAACAGCCATGGCCGTAGGGAACAGCGTAACTGTTGTGAGGTAACGTTAAGGTTTCTGTGACTCCACAAACTCTCTTTGGAACATTTGGTACTTGTGTTTCTGCACCCCTTAATTGACATTAATGGCATTATTTTACCTTGCAATTAATTTCATCAATTGGCTGATCAATTTTTTTTAGTTGCACTTAGAGAAGAGCTGTTGTAATACCTGCCAGGTATCACTAAGCGATTCTCAACTAAATGTAAAAAAACAGGTTTGAGAATTTCACACACACACAAAAGAAAGATGATATTCATCGTGACAGAAGCACAAATCACAGAGGTCACCTTTGGTTTTGAAGTCCTTTGTCTATTCTTATAATTAAGCAATAGGGCTTTGGTAGCTGATGCTGCTTGTGAAACACGGAGGACTTTCATACTATAAATAAGGCTGAGTGACCTCCTCCACAAACGAAGGCTGCCTGCCTGCGGCAAGGTGGAAAACAGGAACAAGTCCCATAGGATTAACAGCTGCAACTAAATAGCCCAGTCCCTAATTTGAATCAGTAAATTAAGGGATGACAGTGATTATGGCTGATCTCAGCCATCATAAATGATACCATGACTTTGTAAAAGCAGACAGTTGATGTCAGATCTTAGAGTTAGGACTCAAAGAATTAAATATTTTAAACTTGCAGTCTCCAAAGATAAATAAAAGCCTCAAGCCTATGATTTATTTTATGTTATTTTTGCATTTTGTAGGGTCCAAACTAGACCGTTTAAGCCACAGGTTGACATTTTCCAATCCTACTAGGAATTAAGCACATAACTTTTCTAGTCTTTTTGAAAAATCTCAGCTGTATGCTCTTAGGCAAGTTTGGACTGAACCAGGGTCAGGATTCTTTTGAAAATGCCTTTACTGAAAGCAAAACTATAGGCACTCAATTATATAATCATGGAACAAGGGTTTGTTTTTTTTTTCCTATGTAGTCAATTATTGTAGATTTCTGGCTAAATATCAAAGGATAAAACTTGCATTTCAGAAAAAATGCATGTTATGGAAAGCTTTTTTCCCCCCATTTAGTGAAGTATATCTACCTATGCAATTATTGAAAGCTATTTTGATCCTTCCAACTAATTGCTGTGTTGATTTAGTAGATTGCTGAATTAAACTGAGAGACCTGAAGCAATAGCTGCTTACTCTGATCACATCTATGCACAAACTCAACTCAGTCAATCCTTCCATTGTTCCAGTGAATACTGTGTCTGAAATTATGAGAAAGGTATCATAAATTTGTTTTACATAAAAGTCTCATATTTTGTTATTCTGATCCCCAGCCCTCTTTTTCTCTTACTAAAAAAGTCTCTGTGGACTTTGGAACCCTTATCGAAGATCTGAATGTTTATTATGATTAAGACCTTCAGACATCTTTTTCTTTTTCCTCTAGAAACAGGGAATGCTGAAGATATGAAAAATGTGCCATGTTTGTCCTTGAAGTTACAGTCAGAATAGTGACAATGGCTGTATCACACTGTATTGTTGCTTTTATCAGCAAGTGCCCTGAGCATACATTAACATAATTGCAAACTGCATGAAAAGTGAACATGCAAAAATGTGATGCAATTGCCAATAGCCTCAAACATCTGTCCCAACAAAGTGATCCTCCTCCTTATTTTAATTCTTGTTATTTTAACAAGGTTAGTGAAGGAGAAACCATGTCACAGATGATATCTACATTTAAAGTGTCAGAACAATTATTGATGCAAAACTGTTATCCAAGCAAATGCGTGTCACATTTTGTTCACTTCCCATAACACCTGTTCATTTCACTAACACATTATTCCCAGTTAAAGCCAGAACTCATTAGTCCCAGTTAAAGCCAACCTGAAGGCTTAATATGTACATATATCTGAAAAATTGGAAAAGGTAACCAAAAGGTAGCACCATTCAAGCGCAGTGTACATCTGAAGCTGGTGGGCAGCAAACTTCTATAGCAGTTAATGGAGAGAAACTGAGCCAGGAAAATAGGAATAAATTAAAAGCCACCCAGCCTTACAAGTTGAGATGAAAGAGAAGCACTATTCAAATGATCTGCATTTCAATCATGGTGCTGAGACCTTCAAAACACAGTATGCCAAAGAGCCCAGCACTTTCCCAGTATAGCACATTTTATCCCCTCAGTAGGCAAATGACAAAAGCCATTATGAAACATATCATTTAAAGCATTTTAGTTTTACCTAAATATTTTCTGAACTCACTTTAGGGTTCTCGAGACTTAAGCCTACGTCTCCCATCTCCCATACACAGCAGGCCACCATCTCCTTACTCCACGAACCCACTCACGTTTGCCACCAAGGAAAGTCAAACTTGCATTTCTGTGATACTTGAACATACATTGTGAATTTGAGGGCATCTGCCCTGCAGACATACCGCTAACTGTAACCCCAGGAGGCTTAAAGAAATATCAGCACTCAAATTCATAGAGTAAAGGTCTGAAGAGGCAGCTCTGTGAACGGATAACTGCCCGCGGCTTTGCCAAGCACAATATAGCTGTCACTTGTTATTACGTGAAAGATTTTCTGGGGAACAGTGTTTTTCATTTTGCATGTCAGACGGGGAAAAAAAGCACATTTAGACAACCATCTCTTTAAGAAAAGAGAAGAGAGACGTGCGGCAGAGCTCACTTACCAGGGTTGGTTATTGTCAGGAGGTCAAGTCGCCGTTTTTGCTGAAAAACAAATTATAAAAGGAATTGTTAAAAGGGGACTAATTTTAGCGGGTCAGCTTAGACCAGCAAAGTAAGTGTTCTGACATTTATAGCAGAATTAATTACAAGTTACATGTCTCACAGTAACTCTTTTGGATGGGATTCACATGTACTTTATGAGGAATCAAAAAAACCCCTCTTGCTCAGTCCTTTTAATGTGTTTTTATTTGCACTTATAAAGTGTTACTATTTCTTTTTTGGAACATATACTTGAAATGGATAGCTAGAAGCATAGATGGACCGATATATTTATAAAAGTGATTTCTGATTCCACAGGGAAGAAGACAAGGAACCAAGACAAGAAAGTCTAAGTTCTTTATTCATATCAATCACTGACTCATACCCTGTATGTGATCAAACACAATTATATCGCCTAGGGGTGAACCTTTCAAAGACATGTTAGAGGATCTAGACAAACTTAAGAATGATAAAAGGAAAGTTGCTTTTCATTCTGAGCACAGTCAGCCCATGGATCTCTTTGCCACCAGATATCTCTCACCCCAAAAGCTTGCTAGACTTGATGACCACTAGATATTTGTACAGATAGCAAAATACCGGGGTTACTATGGCAAATAATCAAGTTTAAACAGAAGAGTGGTTTCTGGAAGGGCTGCAACATTCACAGGGCAAAACAACCTGTACTATGAGAAGTTTAGGAATTTTTTAGCCTGGAACAAGGTATTACACCATTACCTTGCTGATGGCGGGGTGCATTTGAGGTTCCCTTTTCTGTGTCACATGTATCCAAGGCTGTTGCCTACGCCATATTTCTCAGTCTCATGATCTCCCCACCATTGCCTTTCTGTAGCCTGCCACTGAAATCCATGTGCTCCTGGACTGTTATGATCCTTCTCCACCTTTCTGTGGGTTGAGAGCTTTCCATCACCAGCAGGGCTTTCCCAATCTCAGGGACAGACTGTTACTGCCTCTTCTTCATAACACTTTCTAACTTACTGTCTTCTCCCTAACTTTGCGCCGCATTAGTGTGTCTAGCTGGCATTGAAGATTATACTGTCCAGTTTAATTTCTCTCTCCTAATTTCCTCAATAATGTCTGTGTTACTTTCATTTATTGTCAGCCCTATTGATCTTTTTCTAATCTAATTCTCGTCACTGCATTCACTGTATTCCGTGGGTGACAGCTGAAAGTCCTTGAGGAGGAAACATTGACTTGGTATTCCCTACCATGAATGCTCTTCCCTGAAAATTATGACTGATGAAACTCCTTTCCAAACCCATCATTTCTCTATAAGTAAAGCTTCACTGGCTGAAGTGTACGGACACAGCTGATCATCCACTGAATGTACTTGAGCTGTATGCCCAACAGTGAATGTGGCCTGCTGGGAAGCTGAGCAGAGAGTCAGGCTGAAAAAACACACTTTTTGAAACCTTCCTGGCCTTCAGTAACTTAACTCTTGTACAACACAAATCATATTTGTGAGAAAATTCATTCCTGTCTGTTTCTATAGGTACTCCTTGTTCTTTTAACTCTGCTAAGTCATTCTGAGTATGACCTTAGCAGTGTGCTTGATCACATTTGCTTTATTATAAAATACTAAGGCCAGACAATGCCAGGCCTTTTTCAAGTGTGCCGGGGTAATAGCAAAAAGGAGCAGAAGATGCTGCTGCTCCCTTGTGTCACCTCCACAAGAGCCATTCACAAATTCAGTCCCTACTCTGCTGGGGTTTGTTCACCCCACCCTCCTTTCCCAGGGAGCTATAAAGTAAAGTAAAGCAACAGTGTCAGCAAAGGATCCACCTCCCCTGTGGGAGCTGCAAGACGAAATATATCCTAATGAGCTACATTTTATACAGATCCTGTGCCTTAATCCTGATTCATATGTACAAAACTATGAAATGCGAGAGCTTAGCACCCACTGGGCCAAAAGCTTTGCTTACATTTCTCAGCACAACTGGAGCTCGAAATGCTGTATATCTAATGAACAGCTAGAGCAGAAAATATATATCCAAAGCCTATACTCTGTGAAAGCTTCTCTACTGGGAAAAAAGGTGGAATATAAATATCCTGCATCAAAGAAGGTTGCAAAATGTAGAGATTTGCAATAGAGAGAAAGGCATGTAGCACAACTGGCCCCCAGTCCCAACTTGAGTCAATTGACTAGGGTAAAAACGAACAAATAATAACCTAAATATTTGATAATGCAGGAAAACAAAGGCATATAGAATAGAGAAAAAAAGGGAAATAAAATCAAATTCTTACAAGTCAAATGTTCAGTTTACAACTTTCTTCCTGTTGGACATTGCCTTTAAGCTGCCCTTACAAAAAATAAATTAACTCCAGATTCAGGAAATCTTTGTGTATGTGTTGAACTTTAAGCTCAAGTTATTTCTCTGACTTAAGTGGAGCAGCACTGATCTTTTGCATCTAACACCTAACTGCTGCAAGGGATTTGAAATGCCACCAGGTTCCTGGCATTGGCTCCACCCAAACGCTCCAGGCTGGAGTGCAGTGGTTACTGCCTGCCCACTGCTCTGAGAGAGAACACATTTTTCTTCTCTGACCTTCAGTGGACCTTGAAGAGGTTTCTCTAATTTAGCTCGGCAAAGGAAGTTTGCGCACACTCACCCTAGCACTGGAGAGGAGGAAATAGTAAAGTTCATTCCAGGATGGTGCATTTAAACATGCAAAAATGCACTAATCACGGTTCTAATCACTTTCTGGAAATTCAAGCCTGCCTCAGATCTCGGGGGCTAGCTCTCTTCTGTTTCCAGGGCTCAGCTGGATGCAAGCAGTCTAGTAACTAGATGGATTTTTTTAAAAAGCATACAGACACACTTATGAGTAGCTATAAAAGCAGTAGAATTTGAATTTAAAGAGAGAGACATTATAAGTGTCACAAAGATTAATAAAATAATTGCATCAGAAGTATCATGGCTGTGGGGCTTTACATATTCACCTCTCCCTTCAGTGCTGAAAGATGCAAATTGCAGCTGTTGCCCCCCTCCAGCATGATCACCCTCTCCCTGTTTTGACAGATTTCTTGAAATACTCATATCACGAGATGTCTGGCTTTTTTTTGTTGTTGTTCTGCCTTTAGGAGTTTTCCACATCTCAAACACCTGTCCCTTGCAGAGATGCTCGCGATTATCCCAATCATCAGGCAACCTACTGTCCCAAGAATTACCTACAACCTGAGCACTGAAATGTAATGACTGTCATCTGTGGTGGGGCGAAAGGTGACACTTTCCCATATCGCCGAGGCTGGATTTCACCTACGTTGACAAAAAGGCATTCCTTGAGAAACACTAAAATGATTTCCACAGCATCAGCCATAATTTATAAGAGGTAAACAGTGAGATCCCTTGTATCACCACAGCATCTCTATTGCTATAATCCTTTCCTACCCTTAAGGGGCAGCATCCTCGTTTTCACTTTGCTGGCTATTTGAAAGCCAAAAGGCGTGAAGAGGCCACTGGTGATTCATACCCACATCCTACCGGTCGTGCAGTTTTCTAACGGTGGTACTACCCAGAGGCACAGTCTCTACAGTGCACTGGGGCTCTGTAGCAAACCTGCAGCAGATCGTGTTCATTCCCACAAAATTAACACAATCTTTAATTAATGCAATAAGCACTGATGAGTAATAAATCATATTAAAATACAGGGAAGGCAAATTTTTAATAAATTAAGCATTGATTCACTCAATAAATATTAATCTACTAAGCATCAAGAATTCATTACATTTTAGGAAACCAGTTGAAAAAACCTCACTAGTGAGCTGATCTGAAGTGTGCAGAACGGTCCCTGTTCACCCATAACATACACTTATTTTTAACTAATTCCTTAATTTATCAAGTTAAACAACTTGCCTGAAAGTGAGCCTGGATTATTATTCTACTGCAATATGCAATTTTCTTGACACAGATTCTAACTCACCCCTCAGATTGTTTCCTAAATTTATCCTAGTAACTCCCTTTCTGAATATCTCCTTTCTTTTCCTTGATGTTGGTGGTCTTTAAAATATTTGCTGACTAGTGTCATTAAATTTTCACCTCAATTAACTCAGAGAGGGTTGAAAACTAGAAAAAAATGTAGGGGTGTGTAAATTAACTCATTCATTTAAGTTTAGCTTATCTACAAGATGTTCTTTCACACTTTGCTCTCTACAGAGTTCCTTCAACCTTTTATATAGATGTGGGATGTGCTGCACTTGCTTTGACTCTTATCTACAGATTAGCAAAAGAGAAGGAAAAAAAAGCCAGATGCAAAGATGCCCCACGAGACTGATATGGAGCTGTTTCTGTAGCAACCGATGATTTTCTTCTCATGTAAGAATGAGCCTAGTCATATCTAATTCTGAATGTATCTGGGCCTCACTTGCCAGCCAAAGCTGTGTCAAGTATAAAGTCAATATAGTCAGAAAGAGTGATATAAAAAAAAAAAAAGCAATTATAAAGTCATCTTCCTACTCCTACACTCCTCCTGCACCCAGGATCTGAAAGATATCCTTACCCCTTCCTTCTGTCCCAGTACATCATCTCCAAGTCACAAACAACATCCAACAGAACTGGTAAGGAGAGATGAAGGTGGCAGCCTGCCACCCACATATTGCATGTATGAGGCTGCTGCGCTGGAAGCTCCTTTAGTGGTCCCCTGCACTCATGTCCCAGGAGACAGCACTCTATGGTAGGGGTTTCTTTAGACCACAGTGGCATCTATATATGCCTTGCTTTGAGTGTCCATGTAAAACTCCTAAGCTTAGAGCCGAGATCAACTTCAGCTTTAGAAAGATCTCATTGGGTTTGTGGCATTTTTCTGCCTCCGCTCCGCGGGCAGCATTTCCTGCAGCTATGAACCCAAAGGTAGGCAGCCCACCTCACTAATGTCCCCTGCCATAGTCCACCCACACAAAACTGGAATTGACTCTCTGGGACCACAGGAAGACTTGGTCTTCTCAAACATATTTCACCTAGTTTGGTTTCTGCTATTGATTTCTTTAATCTAATTTTAATGTGGTTTAAACAGGTGTCTCTCCCTACCACTTTCAATCTACTGTGCAATTCAGAGGGTTTAAAATTGAGATGAAGTGCATGATTTTTTTTTTTTTCATGGAAGCTTTGCCACAAGTTGTTACTAATTTTATCTTTTCCTTTTAACTTCTAAATTGGTGCTTCTCTTCTATAAACTCACTGTGTTGACACAAGAGTAATTGAAACCAGTGCATCTTCTCATAAAATAAAGCTGAGTATGTATTGAAGGGTGAATTTCACATTTCCATGGCCTTTATTATTACCACACTGTGTACTGTCAGTGCTTTTGAAAGTTATCCTCTAACACTGAATCATAAAAGAACCCAAAAGTTCAGAAAAATATCAAAGAGATTCCAAGTGTGCAGCTTGGCACAGTACAGATGGCACAACACCATNTTCGATACTGGTTTTGTACATATTTGTATGTATTTACCTTCTATTATCATCGTTATTATTATTTTCATGTTTTAGTAAAGCTGTTCTAGTTTCCTTTCCTAATCTCTAAGCCTCTCTCCTTTATTTCCTTTCTTCTCCTTTTGGGTGGGGAGTGGGAGAGAGCGTTCTGCTGAAGATTTGGGGGGTGCCCTGACCCCAAACCGTGACAGCCCATGAGCACCACCACAAGCCTCTTTGGTTTTGCACTGGAGGGATTTACAGTAGTGGGGAAGGAGGAGGGAGAAGGTGCAGAGAGAGAGAAGTTAAGGGCTGTGTCCCCTCCTTTTGCATTGCTACCCGACGGATGCCAAGCTATGTTTGTTGTTCGACAAATGAAAAAATATTCAGGGTTAATCGTCTTGAAAAACTTTCTAATGAAGGCTTAGTCAAAGGAAGGTCTTACAAAAAAGTAGATACAACTCGGTGAACATTTCAAAGCTATCTAGCTTCCCAAAAGCAAGTTTCACTACTTGTACCTTCCTTCCCTTCAGAGTGCAAGGCTTATCTCTATTTAAGTAATGACCCCTATAAAGTACTATTTCAAATCCTGCTAAAATGGATAATTTGATGATTTAAAGCTGGTATATATTTTTTTAAATCATGTTATGCCAAGCAATAACCTTTTCTTTCCATCCAGAAATCACAGGCTTTTGTTCATATAATGAAGCAAGATCTCGGATTTTGTTCTTCCTTTATGATTAGCTGCTAAAGTTTCCTGGTATAATGATAAAATGAACCAGTCAGCTTGTTGACACTTGACTAGGATTTTAGTAAATTGCATATGCTGTAGCCTACTCTGTAGAATCAATTATTGATAATATAGGTGTAGGAGAAAATTTATAAAGTGGTTTGGGATATGTTATTGTTCACACTTAAGAGCTGTAATGAGCATTTTAAACCATTTTCACAGTGACCTCTACAGGCATTTGATCGTTGCAATATTTGGTAACTCAGGCCTGTATTAGAATCAAAACCAAGTCCAAATGATGAAAGGCAGCACCAAACCATTAAGCTTCTTCACTCATCTTCTAGTTCACATATTCTTCTAGATAATATCTGACATTTGCATATTTCTTTCCCAAAACTTAAGTGCAAAGTTACTTTATATTTCAGAAACACTGACAAACAAGTAACTAAGCCCTCACCTTCTCCCTGTGTTGACTCGTTATCTCAAAGAACATAACACTCATGCGTAACATTTTTACAGTCCTATTGTGCTCAAAAACTATTTAGAGAGAATATTAATACCATGAAGGTTAAAGAAAGATTGAAAAGCCGTGTGAGATATTTTGGGGCACACATAGAAACATGCTATAGCACCTATGGCAGCAGTAGTAGGTCAGAGCCCCAAAGCCTTGGTGAGCAGGTTACTACCAAAAGCAGCAGATCTCTTCCAAAGGCAACAGCCATAGGAGGCTGAGCAACCTGAGCAGCTGCAAAGCAAAGGCCATTTGCAATGAGCACAATCAGTTTTATTGGTCACACAAATTCACAGTCTCTTCCACATATTCTTGAGTGACATCTACTGGTGCTTTATCTATAGATTGCCTTATTTACATATAGACCACTCATAAAGATAGTATCCAGATTCTTACTGAACCAATAGGAACAAAAAAACCAAGCCCAGCAGTTCACTATAAATATTTACAATCACAACAAAAAGTCGTTAAGACTATCTTATCTCTGGAAGGAAGGAGAGAAGGAACGAACTGCTTTGGAATTAACTGATCCTTAACTTTGCCAATGAGAGTTATGACGACAGAAAGCCTCTTAAGTTTTGTGTCCTTCTGCATCTGTAAAATAACAAGCATCCTTATGCACCTCAGTGAAGCAACACAAAGGTAGATTCATAGCAACTTTATACTTCAATGACGTATATCCTATGCATATACAGTGCGTCTTCTTAGATGTGCATGGAGAAGTACATCTTTGATTAGTTAATAACAATCTCTTTTTAACCCAAGTCAAACTATGGCAAGCAAATCCAATCACTTTATTGAACCTAGCCAGCAAACTTGACTCAGAGCTCCCAGTTTCATAAGCTTTCATCCTTCTTGTTAATTCAAGCCTGAAAAGCTGAGACAAGTTAACACAGAGATACCAAGTGTTCTAATCACTCTGCAGCCTGTGTAGAGTACATGAATATATGGAGTACACACACAAATACTGATATTTCTGCCCCAGTAAAGACTGGGGAAAAGGAACGGATGATATAGCCCATATCTTGCCTGTGCTTTGTTATGCTCTTCCCCAAAACCTTTGGGTCTGCAATAAATTAAGGAAGAGAGTAAGGCCCATTTCTCTATGGTCTGACCCCACATCCAGGTTGGAGTCAAGGTTCTTTGTAGTTTCACTCGTAAAAAGGTGGCTGTGACAATGTGCATGTTGTAAGTGAAGTGTATGTTTTCACACAGCAAGGGTTGGGGATCTACTCATTCCACAGTTTAACTCAGCATTTTAAAGAGTTTGTTTTGGTAACAAAACACCATGCAGGTTTTTCATAGTTTGGTGTATTATTATGTAAATTGCAGAGCTGTGGTTATAATCCTGTGCTTGTGACATCAATTACTTAATGCCTATGGAGATTACTGTACTGCCACAAATAGCGGATTACGTCGGAAAGTACACAGTAAGCAGCAGCAGGAGCTAATAAACTCTTTTCTTTACATTTTATATATCTTGAAAAAAAGAAAAAAAAAAGA
Organism: Todus mexicanus; assembly: GCA_013389965.1. Taxonomy (NCBI): domain Eukaryota; kingdom Metazoa; phylum Chordata; class Aves; order Coraciiformes; family Todidae; genus Todus; species Todus mexicanus. The sequence continues at coordinate 760 of WEIS01089690.1, read as the reverse complement.
ATAAACAAGGGCAGGAAAAAAATATACAGACCACACAAAGTGCCATTACCAGCCAAAATCTATACGTGATGCAGATCGCTTTAGGCACTGCACAGCCATTCTTTAGTTGTGAATTCCTGTCTTAGGTTGTCTTACAAACGAAAAGAACATCATTAGTGAAAGCAATTATGAACTTTGAAAGTCCACCATTTGTTGGGGGGGTAAGAAACAGTGTTCAATGAATGTTTAATTAGAAACAAAGCATATCTACCTATACCAGTAATGGAATATTGACTAACTAGCCGTTGTTTATGGGCTGTTTTAGATAACAGACAAGACAGATTAACCCCCAACGTACACAATTTTAAAACTAAACATTCATTTGTAGGAGCACAATAAGAGACGCACAAATCCAGAAGTTTATATCTGTGCTCTGCCCCATCTGGACCTTGAGATTGAACTGCAGCACCTTACATCCAGCTATAAGTGCTGTGACCAGCAGATTATTTCTCCCAAACCTTCTTTTGTTGTTTGTATATAACCAACTAAATACTTCTGAACCTGAGACTTAAGTTTCAATGTCTGCATCTGACCTGAGTGGTTAAGCTACCAGCTAGTAGCAGTTGTCCTGCTCTCCCCATATCAACTAGCAATAAATTTAACAAACTGTCATCACGCCGGAATAGCCAGCACACTGGTGGTGAGAAAGATTACTTAGGTTCAAAGAAAAAACTGTTTAAAAAAAAATATGTAATTCTATGAAAAGAAAAAAAAAAAACAA
>WEIS01089686.1:314-11440 GCA_013389965.1 Todus mexicanus | reverse complement strand
AATTTGCAGAATTGAGTCCCCAAGCAATATTCCAAGAAATATTTATAGTGATATATTTTCATCTGTCCCTAACAGGCTTCCTTACATGAATTCCTATCAATGGTTTAGAGTAAAATACAAGGAATGTAAATATCTGGTCTATTCCTTATTGTTAAAATCTTGTTGAATGTTTTAAGCAGTTGTCAATGCACAACTATCATGAAACTAGAGTCAGAAATAAGCCAATGTGTCAAATGGACTGATTTTACATTAGTTTTGGTGTTGACAAAACTAAACAGCATAATGCTGCCCTTATATCATCATTACATTGGTATATTTAAATATATTTTTTTTTGGTAATGAATTCCTTTAATTCCTTTTTTTCTTGTATTTAAAATAATTGATCTAATTGCAGCAAGAAGCATCAGTTGGTCATCTGAAGAGTTTAGGAAGTACAGAAAGACTTGACTGAATCATCACACGGTTGCCTCACTATATACTTTTCTTCCACTTTACTGGACAGGAATTGCTACTGGATTCATGGTAATGGTTCCGCAAAAATCAAGGAGCAGAAAGCAGAGGTATCTGTGAACATGAACCATATGATGGCTATTACACAACTATCAGCTATTCCAAAGAGAGGGCCATTGTTTTTAACCAAACCCATGACTCGGTTCCAGAAAGGTCATTTAAACCAGTTGAAGACTTCACACACAAAATGCATAGCCTTCTATTTTCTTTCACAACCTTACCTCTTAAAAACTGTCCTTCTCTGCATCAGTGTACGTACTTTTTTGATCTATTACACACTCTTTGAAAATAGTCAAGACCATTCTACAGCTTTAGTGAATGCCACATACAAATTTCCTCACTGAAAAGAGTTTTGATTTCAAGTGTTCTAGAGACATTGCTGTGAATTTCTCTCCAAGTAGCAGAGATATTGCCTGACCTAAACACTTGAGGTCTTCTTCAGTATTTATTTACTTTAATATAGATCATTCTGGTTCATCTTCTCAGCATGAAGCTCCTTTGCACTAAAGCCAAAGACATAATTACGTTTTCTTCTATCACGTATTGGATGAGCTTTAAATATGGGCAGACTTCTTTGGCTACAAAAACATCACATGCAACAGTCGAATCATGCATAGGAAAGTTACTGACATTTAACAAATTAGCACATTCTTAGCTCAGTTCTTTCCTTCTCAGGATATATACCAAAAACATAAAAGTATTAAATACTCAGGCATTTATCTATTGATTGCTGTCTTAAAACAAACATCACAGTGTCAAGGAAAGTAGAACTCACTATCTGTGTCACTATCATGTGTCTCATGTGAAATGTGCCAGAGGATGGCAGATTAATTAATCTTAGTTCAGTTCCACCAGAACTAACAGAAATCTAAGTATTTATTTGATAATCTTGAGATAAGATCAGAAGGCGAAGCACCCCTCCTAAATGCTGGCAGCCAGTTCCGGATGCTACATTGCTTCTAGAATCAGTCAGATGTGGATAACATTAAGCAGCACAGAGGCCAAGTTCAGCTGCAGCTCAGTGAAAAGACAAGTGGAGCATGTCAGCAGCAAGTTGCTGGAACTAATGTTATTCCATAGACACCGACTACATTGAGGTCGTGCTGCTTCACCAAGGTTTATTAGCTGCAGCTCAGATCTAGGCTGGTCCACATTCCAGCTTCCTCCACCACGCTCCAGCACACAGTATCAAGATATTCCACCATGTGGGGCACTCTGACCTGCAGTCACTCCAATTAAAAGGGAGCTGATAGTACGAAAGCTTCTTTTTAAGGATGCTCAGCTTTGTTTCTGCCTAGAAATTAGGTCTCAGAAATGCACGGTGTTCAAAACCCCCAGTAAAAGAAAAAAAACCACCAAACTACAATTGATTATAAGGAAGATCGTGGGGAGGAAATAGAAAAATTAAATTGCACTTGAGTGTGGAGCAAGAAGAGGAACTTCAGCACAATATACACAAAACGATTCGTGTCTAGAGAAAGTCTTTCTTTGCTTTTGCAAATTCGAGGGTATAAGGAAGCAGAGAAGCAATTTAGAAAGAAAGACCCGTACTGTAACTGATCATCAAGTACCACGGCAACGTAAGAAGAAGAGTGCACACAAGACAAGGAGACGCTGTTACCCCGAAGCAGGACGTGGGAAAGAAAACCAAAGGACCCCAAATCACCAACACATCTATGAGCTTCGCCACACACGGAAAATACGCCAGAACTCGTTTCTCCCGGGCAGGGCCCGGTGCCCACAAGCCCCGCTCTTTGGCACACGCAACAAAAACTTCGGTTTCCCTTTCGGCTCCCCGCCTGTCCCCCTTTCCTGACACGGACGGGCATGAGGGGCCCACCCCACGGCTGGCAGCGGGGGGAAGGCCCGGCAGGGCTGAGGGTGGGAACCCGGCGCCGCCGGAGGCCGCGGGCCCAGGGCAGGGGGCGACACCCCGCGGGCCGCAGCTCGCCCGGCAGGGGAAGAAGAAGAAGGAGAAGGAGAAAGGGGTCGTCGCAGGGGGGTACCTGCGCAGTAATGCCCTGCTCCTCCTCGTCCTGCCCGCTCAGCACCCGCCGCAGCTTCTCCATTCCGCTGCCGCCGCCGGGGCAGGGACGGGCCGGGAGGGACGTGCTGGGGTCGGGGCTGGGCCCAACCGGAAGTGACGCGCCCTCGCAGGCTGCGCCCCCTGGCGGCGGCGAGGGCGGCGCTGCCCGGGGAGGCCTGAAGGGGGCGTGGCTGCCGTGGTGTGGAGGGGGAGAGCTGATCAGTGTAGTGTTGTGCGGTCTCTTAGCCCCCGGGAGAAGGGGTATCACAGAATCACAGTATCACCTAGGTTGGAAAAGCCCTAAAACATCATCCAGGCCAGTGAAACGGAGAAAACTCAATAACAACTAAGTGTCATAAAGCAGGCATTCTTTATTACGGTGCTGGGCAGGATAGGGAATAGCTCCTCCTAACGTGCACCGATGTGAAGCACTAGATCTGTTTATCAAACTATTACATACGTATTCATAACATTTCCCAGAATTCACATACATATGCATTAAGTTCTAAGAATTCATTAACATAATCTCCACCCCTACATCGCATGCTCAGTTAAACCGTGGTAGTGGTCTCTGGGTCCCCTCCGGTGGTCTTCTGATGAAGGCCTGAAGTCTTCCTCGGAGTGTCCTTTTCACCTTTGGTGAAAAAAACCTGGGTCTTCCTACCTCATTAACTGCAGAGCTGGTCCAGGCCAATTATCAGGCCTCTAAAGTCTTGTTATCTACTCTACAGGGTTAGGATGACCCTATGGGCCTCCTCCTTAATGCATCTGTGCTTGCTATCTCAGGTTGTACCTATCCTAAATCAATCCTCCCTTCCTCCAGATCTCAAGTCATTCCATCCTAAATCACCAACCTTTAACTCTAATCTTTACCACCCCTAAGACATATCCCTAAGCACCTCATCTCTACACCCTTTAAACACTTCACGGGATGGCGACTCAACCCCCTCCCTGGGCAGACTATTCCAATGCTGGACATCTCTTTCATAGAAAAAATTCTTTCTAATGTCCAGCCTAAACCTCCCCCGGTGGAGCTTCAGGCCATTCTCTCTTGTCCTATCATTATTGACTTGTGGGAAGAGACCAGCACCTGCCTCTCTCTCTGTCCTTTCAGACGCTTGTAGAGAACAATAAGGTCTCCTCTCAGTCTCCTCTTCTTGAGACTAAACAGCCCCAGTTCCCTCAGCTGTTCTACATAGGGCCTGTTCTCCAGGCCCTTCAGCAGCCTAGCTGCTCCTCTGTGCCTGCTCTGGCACCTCGATATCTCTCTTGTACTGAGGTGCCCAAAACTGAACACAGTACTCGAGGTGGGGGCTCGCCAAGGCCAAGTACAGGGGGATAATAATTTCCCTAGACCCGCTTGCAACCATTGCTTGCAACGGTATGGTGGAGGCCGTCATGCTGCCCTGTGTTTTGGCTGCTTCACCTGCTTGAACTCCAACCACCATCCCCTTTGTTCAAGTGTGGCTGCTCCACAGAGGTCTTCCATGCCCTGCTCTGCTCAGATGCTGACCCTGAGTGCCCGTGAGGGCTATTCCTGGGTGGTTTGCGGGGGGAAGGAGGCTGGCGGCTCAGGGATGAGGAGGCAGCGATGGTGGGGTGGTGTGCCCTGCCTGTTGCTTGGCTGCAAAGTAACAGCAGGAAGCAGAGTGGAGTAGGGTGGGAGAGGAAGATGATTGATAAGGGCTGTGTAACCTCCTGCAGTATGAGCGAAACTTGATAAGAGCTAGGGCAGCAGAGTCCTTGATGAGGCTCTTCAGGACAGAAACTCTTTCCCACACTCTCTCCTCTCCATGAAAAGAGAGTTCTCACCCTGTTCTTCTCCCCTTGCACTCTTAGGAAGAGTTTTCCATGTGCATTGCCTTTTAGGTGAAACACATGGACACAAACAGTACCTTTCCAGCCTGATTACAGGCCATTGGCATCTCAGGAAGCTTTCAGTCAAGGCCAATGAGAGAAGCATCTGCAAACATGGCTGTGTGAAAAGGAGCCAAACAACAGCAAAATATCACCCCCTGAGCTGCCCAGCACGGCCCATACCTTAGAAGGACACAATCGGAGAGGATAGTGTGTGCAAAGGAACAAGATGGCCCTCCAAACAGGGGAGGGGTGCAAAAATCATCTTCCTTGTACCTGGCATGCCCAGTGACCTTATGCCCACAGCTGCTAAGAGAAGGGAAGAGCCCCAGCTGGTGATGGCATCCCCTCTGGAGCTTGCTCCTGCCTGCTTGGCTTGTGTGCCTTGGCTGCTTTGCAGTTGACAGGGGCAGGAGTTGGTGAGCAGATGTCCTTGGTGACCTCCTCCTCTGAAGCTGGTCCAAAGGTGTCAATATGGGAGTGTCATTTGGTGGTGGCTCTGAAGGGAACTGGTTACTGGCATGAGCTGCTGTTCCCTTGCCCCTCTCACCACTACCCGACCAAGAACTGCTTCCTGGAGGATCCTGGCAATGATTACATCGATGGGGTCCCTCCTCTTTCCTCCTGCCTCCCCAGAGCCTCCCTTCTTTATCAGAGGACCCCAGGGAAGGGAGGAAAGCATGCCTGCCTGTCCTGGAGGGTGAAACCAAGGCAGAGTGTTGTTTACAACTGCCATCCCACAGCCCCCAGCTTCCTGAGGACACCTTTTTCTGTTCAGGATGGTGGCACTACTAGGGCAGACCCATCCCTGCCCTGACTTGTGCCTGTGAGGAACAGGGGAAGTGAAGCTTTGATGAATCCTGTTCCCCAGGGCCTGGCAGGCTCCATTCATATAGCTCAAATCCCAGGGAGCTCTCTCCTCTAAAGCCTGTTTACTTCTGCAGCAACAGAATACCTAGAAGCACAAGACATTTGGATATGGGGCCCAGAGAGCAGAACTAGAATTACCTGGTGGAAGCAGAAAGTGGCTTTGTTGGTTTTGCACTGAATGGAGAAGGACAGAGAACATCTTGGTGCTTCAGGTGCCTCTGGAGATGATCAGTGAAACCTTTTAGGTCATTTGCATCACACATCAGGGCTGCAGTTTTGTTTCTTTCACTGCTATTTGATTGGGCAGAGGGATGGCAAAAATTACCCGGTTTACTTTTACTAGTTCCTCTGTTCCACAGAAATGTTGTGGGCTCCTGCTTCCACTGGAAACGGTGGCATGACAACAAACATGTCAGAGCATGGCAGTCTCTTCCCCACCACCTCCAGAGTGACATGCAACCTGCAGCTAAAACCTTTGGACTTCCCACTAAAACCAAAACTGTGCAAGCTGTTCTATACCTCCATAGCCTTTGCACAAAGCCCCAACCCAAGTGACTGCTCAGCTGACTGCCCAAGATGCCATGTTTGATCTTCAAGGCCTCCGGAGCAGCACCTCCCTCCCATCCCACTCACTGAAGCAGCTGAGGGAGAGCTATCTATCATCACAAGACTTTTCACATGTGGTGGCATGTGAAGGGAAGACAGGGAGCAGGAAAGAGTGTAATCCTGAATGACTGCTAGCTGCCTTCAGTTTCCACTATGCCTCCACAACCCGTTGATGGCTTCCAGAGTATTTGTATGTGCAATACAATTGCCACATTACCCGCCCTGACTGGTGGGGGTGGAGAAAGGACTGTGCAGCAGAAGCTCCATGCAGAGGCCATGGGAGGCTGTGCATAAGATATGCACTTAACCAGGTGCTGGGACCCATGGGGCAGGCTCTGGTATGCGCTCTCTGCCTTTGGTAGCTGCTACATACCATGGTTCCCCAGGGAATGATTTTTTAAATACAAAACAGTCTTTCTGGTAGTACCAGTGATGTATGTCACCTCTCTATAGCTCTGACACCAATGTGAGAAGGCTCACACACCTCTTCTTCCCCAGCTTGTCTCCCCTCACTCCCCTCGACATGCATATAGAAAATCAATACCTTTTTGTACAAGTTGAATGCTGAAGTGCTAATACTGGTAATTATTGAGGTAGGCTGTGGTGGGGAGCAGGCCAGAAAGGTGCTGCTGGTTGTGCCTTCACAAAAATCTCCTGCAAAGTCTAGTTATGGGGATCTGTCACGATGCCAGAGAGCACGTTCTCCTCTGAACTCACCTTCCTTGGAATCCCAGGGCTCAGACACATCCAAGCAGGCACTAGATCCCACCTGATGATCTATTTAAGACCTTCATAACAGGAGCCTGTCTCCCGTGCTACCTCTAATGAGCAGTTGTTGAGTTTTCAAAATCACATCTTCAAAGCTTTAATTTTAATTTCTTCTATTAAATCTAACTAGAAGCAGCCCAAAAAACCAGCCTAAAATTTAGAGCAATTTGCTGGATTGCTACAGTCCACAGAGAGAGAGAAGCACTTTCAGGGAGCACTTCTACTCATCTAAGGCAGTTATTTGAGTAAAGGAGAGATTGCCTTGTGCTCTTCGGTGACTGTAAAGGAAGCATGGATGACTAGGTCAGACCAGACACCTTCACACCATTCAGTCTGACAAATTAGGGTAATGAACTTCACCACTACCTCTTTTAACTTAAATATAGACAGGACCAGCCTTTATATATAGTTTCTATTTCCTTTTACAAATATCTATGTATGGTGAGCAACATAGGACTGCTACTTTAAGCAGAAAGGTGGTAGATTAAGTCCCAAAAGCCCAGAAGTAGCCCCCTGAACCGATGATGTGGAAGTATTGCTAATGATTTGTTACAAATGCATCTTAGTTCCAAAGCATATGTAAGAGCAAAATATAAAAACAAGAAAAAGTTCTCTTTGGGTTTTTTTCCCCCTCTCAATTTATAGGTAGATACATCATGAGGTCATCAGGGATTTGCAAACTCCAGTTTATTTCTCTATTCCTAAAGTATGGCGTGGCTGGCTTACAGATTTCATTGATTCTTGACCTGACTAGTTTGCATGTATCCACATCTAAATTTGAAGCTAGCTAGACAACTTAAATCTGACTCTACTCTTCTAGTCTACATGACTTTACACAGGAGTGTCTGGCTCTGCCTCAGATAACTGGTGGCTTTCTGGTCATACAGGGGATACAGGCACGTAAAGGCCCTGGCAGAGAGCAAGCTGCAACCGTGGTTTTGTTTCTGTATGAAGAGGTGCATGCTCTCGCTGCTGTAAGGCAGGAAAGAACCATGCAAACCTGGACTGCCTGAGCCCTGAGTGGGGGGTGGCTGGCTTGCATCCTACTGCAGCCCTCTTCTGCCAGCTGGCTGCTGCCTGGGCTGCACCGCCCACCTGGCACCCACAGTTGCTTCCCTCCTAAACGAGGCAAAGGGGTTTGTCTGCTTCCCTGATGTTTTCTTGCGCAGGAGCTTGGCATAGTCACCCCAAATTTATTTTTCTAGAGAGAAATTTCCTATTCTTCTGCTCAACAGAGATTTGTAATTCTGTTATATCATGAAATACCATGAGAAAATCATTACCTTGCCATGAAAAACAGGCAACTCAGAAGGCCTATGCTGTTCAATATTTCTATGCTGCAGAAGGGTTGCACTAGATGATCTTTCGAAGTCCTTCCAACCCCTAACGTTATGTGATTCTGTGAATTTTGGCTGATAAAAAATTGTTCTGTTTTTCTAGAAAGCTCAAATTCTTTTTCTGAACACACGTAAAAGTAAATGCTACAAAGTAACATTTTGCCTTGAGCTGGCAAGCCTATCACTTTTGAAGCTAATTTCTGGTTTCATCATGAGGTCATTGGGGATTGCAAGCTCCAGTTTATTTCTCTATTCCTAAAGTATGGCGTGGCTGGCTTACAGATTTCATTGATTCTTGACCTGACTAGTTTGCATGTATCCACATCTAAATTTGAAGCTAGCTAGAAAATCTGCCACGTAATGTTGTCTTCTTGAAAACTGCATGAATTCAGACAACTTGCTGGATTGATAACAGTTGGTGGCATAGCTTTAATATACATAGAGCAGTGTCTGTACCCTTCAGTCTCATAGCTTAATCAGCTGTAAACCTGTAAACCCTTATTCCATAGAAATAAGAGTTCTGTGACTGCTCTGGTCACACTTTATGGCTCTAATATCCCATATCCCTCTTCATGTTTGCATTCTTCACCTTTGGAAATGGGATATCTGAATGAATATTGCTGAAAGGTGAAAGCTAGGGGTTACTAGGAATGCTAAGAAAAACTGAGTAAAGGATCTCTTACAGATACCTACTGGAGCATGGTAGAAAACTTAAGAGCTGCTTCAAGGACTTGCCCATTCTGCTTGATAAGACCACACTTCCATCCTGCTGCTTGGTGCGAACTTCTCACATCAAATAGAACAGGAGCTTCTGAAGCACTGAAAGGCAGGGAGCTTATCAAAGGGGGTGATGCCTCTTGTGTCTTTTAAAAAGATCTTGTGTTCCTGAAATGCAGTTATGAACCTCCTCCAACAAGCCTGCATAGTTGACAGTGATGGGGTAGTAGTGATCCAAAAACAAGGAGCAAGGAAGCAAAAGCACGAAAATACATCCCCTTTCTTATGCCTCAGTTCAGGAAAGCCATCGCTTCTGATTTGTCTGCCGCTTCAGCACATAACCCAGAGTCTCAGGCCTGTCTGGCAGAGCACATGCTTGGTGGTTTCATATCGCTCCATAGTTAACTGCTTCTGCAGTGACTCAAACCTTTCCAGATCCAGTCATCACTTCTTTAGTGACAGAAAGTGATCTCACTCACAAGTCTCTAATGCAGGGAGCTGAGGCATACAAAAACCAGCTACAGAAATAAGAGCTGATTCCTGGAGTGCTTGGTAGGCATCTAGTAGCTAGGGGGGTGTGTGGTGCACAGTACCTCTGTGAGCTACTGCAGAGCTTTGGAGGGAAATGTAATAATAGCCTTTGCTGGCTCATCGTGGCTAATGCAACACGTGCAAGGAAGTAACCAACAGCCTTGTGAGTCCATCTCTCTCCGTAGCATCATACACTCTCATCAGGTATCACAGAGGCTTGGTTAACTGATACACTATTAGGTACCTTGCCAGTTCTTTAAACTCGTTTCTGTTCCTAACAATAATCTGAGAGCTGATGCAGATGTTTACCTATTTACAGTATAAGAAACACAAAATACTAGAGAGGCTATCAGCCAGGCTTCCCCATGAACAGATACAGCAATTATTTTAGGATTTTAAATGAGCCCAGGGGCGAGGAGACAGAGTATATCCAAATATTTGAGAGAAATGCTTGAAACAACCTTGCTATTCCCTTAGCGTTGCTACAAGTTAAAATCTTGAGATTTTTCTGTGTTTAAGCTGTGATCTGTGATCAAGGCAGGCTGCAAAGTGTCAGATTAGAGATTAATATCTTGTCCTGCCAGGAGAGAGCTGTAAGATTTCACACCACCCCATGTCCTCTTCAAAGAATGAGAGAGGCTACTAGTATCATTTACATCACACAACATCACTCTGAGAAAGCATCTCTTCAGTTAGCACATACTCCAGGACAACAAGCATGACATGAAACTATTCCAACCAACCTATCAATCAGCACCAATTAAATCAAATTACAGCATGGTTCTCCCCTGGGTAAGATATGGGTTAAATACTTTCAGAGTCATTAAATGCTTTCAAAATTATGAGTGGCTTGCTTTGTACCATTACATTTTTCTACACAGTGGACCAACTACAACCATCACAAAAGTACTTGCAAGTGCTACCATAATTGGCTCTTTCTCTTGCACCAAGGGCTGAGTTTGGGCTGGTTATCCCCATACAATAGTTTCACTTAATGAGAAAGACATGACCCAGATTTCAGATGAAATGAAAAAGCTGGAAGTTCCCAGGCTTGTTGCCATAGTTACTTGAAACCTACTGTTAAAAAAGGAGGGAAGAAAGGAAGAAGGAGAAAAAGTAGGGAAAGAACAGAGCAATATCACAGTCAGGATTAGGCCATGTGATAAAGAAAAGCAATGATCCTGAAGGAGCAGGACTTCAGCGATGACACAGAGCAGGTTATTATTGTAATATTTCTGCCTTCTTGTCACTATTGGGTTGATTCTCTGGACATTGCTTATTTATAACTGGTTACCACAGTGACTCAACACAATGCACTAGTGGCTATCAGAGCAGCAAAAGCAGAAAGGGATTGGGTGAGGAGAAACAGACTTCTCCACAATGTATTTAATACAAAAATTGCCTGATTTTAGAACACCAGACTGCTTGCTTTTCCACTTTACAAAGGTAGTGAAACCTGCAGCAATGTCACATTCAATCAAAATAAACATTTTAGCCTCTGCATAAGATGACGGCAGAAATACTCCAGCACTATAGAAGCAGAACCGCAGACATATTACATTTGGCAGTTATCACTCTTCTTCCCCAGATGTGACAGGATCAAAGCATTCTGTGAGACACAGGCTGAAAACCTAAAAGGGCTAGTAACTGGGCTTGCGAATCTTCCCTAGATTACCATTTTCTGTTATTGGTAGTCTGTCACATCAGCATCAAGAAACATGCCATATTCATAAGGGGCTTTGTGCTAAGCCCACCAATGAATACATCACACTGGCAGGTATTTGATTATTCCTCCCTATCTCATCTTTTCATTCCTGATTTTCTTGACTCCCTTCATTTTCTTATAATTGGCATGTAAGGCAGTAACATGTCTGTGCCTATGGCAGTGTAATACATGTACACTG